>CM057810.1:72505554-72749572 GCA_030067965.1 Latrodectus elegans | reverse complement strand
AGGGCTAATTAGACCGGGACCTACGGTTCAAAGTGGATTCCGAACCACTACAAACATCCATGCCCAAGGTGGGATTTGAACCCACGAACTGTTGAACCAAAGGCAAGAGCGCTAACCATTCGGCTGCCAGCTCGGCGTGCTTATCCTTCATTGAATGCAAGATGTGGATAAAAATAGGTGAACTTCTGGTAATTATGGTTCGAAAAACATCAATCATATAAGTAATAAAATATATTGAACACCCTTGTGGTTTTATTATTCTGCGAGGTAATATGGATTTAATTTTGGTGAATTGATGACGAAAGCATGCTCCATTTCAACTGTACCAAGGTGAACATCACACGTTTAGCTTTTGGCCGAATGTATATGGTACGTATCCAAAACTCTAACCCATTCCATAAACATGCTTAAGGATTCAAGTCGAGAGGTTTTGGGACAGCAGGTAAATACCTCCCCTCCCCCCTAACAAATCATAAGACAGTGATATGTACAATATTATCTATATAGTATTTTTGCTTTGATGCGGAAAAGGATTGTATCAAACTACTGCCATACTTTTGGAAACATGTTAAGTGTTTAAAATATTTAATGTACACACCCGAAATACTCGAAGTCAAACCTAAATCGTTTACATGAATTAGTGACCAGTGACTTTGCGCCACATAGTACATAAAACAATTATTCATGATCTTTTTACATATGCGATAAACTTTTAGGATTAATTTCAATGGCAAGCTCTTTTGGAAACTAAATATACAAACAAAATAAAATGGAAAAGCTTCATTTTGGGGGGGGGGTTACGAAAAAAGAAATGTCAGCTGCCTTCCCCCCTTAATATTTGAAAACTTATGTTTTCAGAAATATCTATCATGTCACTTATATCAACCGAATTTTTTTTCATCTATACAATTTCGTTATAGGCTTATATTATTTTTCATGCACTATAATCTTCAGTCAAAATTACATAAGATTATTATTAAAATAAAAAAACCTGCCTTAATTTAAACTTAACTTATATATATATATATATTAGTATTTCCTCTCCCTTCAGTTCAATGTCAAAGTTGATGAAAGATGGTGTCATCTATCGTGGTGCTCTGATGAAACGAAAGAAACTTCCTATTGATTTAAATTCGCATAGCCAAGGCATAGTGAGCTTGAATTGTCCAAGATTCATAAGTAACACAACATATATATATATATATATATATACATATATATATATATATATATATATATATATATATAATTAATAATAATTAATTCTCTGAAAAAAATAATGGAGGGTAAATAATAATACAAACTCTTGCCCCCCCCCTCCCCCACTCTACAAAAAAATCGCATTATTTAACTAAACTTTGATGCAATGTAACCAATGAAGTTCTTGCTAATGAATGAAGTAAGCCTATGTATTCAAATTAATGTAATACATAGTTTAAAAATTTGTCGGTCAAGAGCAGGACTACAAGTATTTATAAAAGCGGGTCAATCACGCACTTTCATCAATCGTAACTCATACAATAGCAAAGAGGAATGAAAGCGTATAAAGAGTTGTATGCTTTACGACTTTAAAGTAGTCCTATTAACTGTTGCATCAAGTCTCCGTATATGTCAAGCGCTTATCGATAGTCTGTGAGTGAACGTACTACAAAACATTAGTTTTGAAAATTCAGATTGGGTGGTTATAAGAATAAAATAAGCTTCAAAATATTACTTTGACTGCTTAAGTACTTATTGAGGATATTAGCAAAACACTTCGTGATTAGTCTGATTCTAATCGTAAAAGGTTCCAAAAAAATTGTGCCATATGTGAAGCTGTACAACTGCTTCTATCCTTCAAACAGCAGAAAAAATATTTTTAACCGTTATCACACGACAACGTTTACCTACATGATAGAACCGAAAACGGGATTTATCTATCCATTAAAGACTCTTAAAATGAAAAATCATTAAATTTTGTCTCATTCACTTGATAATTCATATTTCACGTTTCTAATATAAAATAATTTCATTTCGTGCTTTTATTTGTATTTTTTCTGAAACTAAATTTAAAATTAAAATATAATATACCTGAGTTAATTCTTCCCTTTGGTCTTATTCGGCCGAATGGACCCATAGTAGAATAAATATTAGAAGGATCAATGTAGTTCTTGATGTCGACAACCCATTTGCAATCGATATCAGACATGCCTAAGGAAATAAATAATTAATTGTAAAATAAACACTGCAAAACTTCGTAGAAATAAAATTCAATTTTATATTTATTACGTATATAATTGAATTTCACACTAATTTCTTTAAGTGCATAAGTTTGTATTCAAGTTGGTAATAATTTAAAACATAAAATCTGGGGCGCTATATTTAAATTTTTAATCTAATTAATCTTTACTAATAATTATTAACAGATAGTTTACCACCTGAAACGTTAATAAGACAAAGCAATAGTTAAATAAAAGCAGTTTAATTATTATTAAATTAAAAGAAAATTTTCATATAAATTTCATACACCTTCCTTAAATTTATTACTGTGAATTTAAGTAATATTTTGAATATACGCATTCAGCAATTAACGTAAATTGTATATTTCAGGGTAATTAGTCCTCTTGTAAAAAGTAACTTCAGAGAGACAAACAAAAGTTTAATATTTCTAGCGATAGTCTCCTTAAAAAACAACTTTCACTCTTAGGGATACAATTCTTACAGATAAATTCAATACTTGTGAACATCAGTTTCATGAAATTGATTTCATCAGCTAAGTTCAATGATAATTTCTCACATCATTCCAGGAATTTAGTATACCAAGACAAAATCCTCACTATAAAAATAGTCTGTCAAAAGCCTTCAATTTCAAATCACAGTCAAACCAGTTTAAAATCACTCGTTAACCCATCCAATAAAAGTTTAACAGCACATAATTCAACAAAATCTTCTGAAAAACAGCTCTATAAATATTAAATTAGTTAAAACATAAATCGGTGTTGACAACAATGGAAAAACTGACAAATTGGCAATAAAAAGTAGCCATACTTGAGTCACCTGTCACCCTCCATCTATTCTCAAAATGTCTGGTTAAAAACAGCCTAAAAGCATGGGTTCTGGAAGCATGGAAAGACTGGAAGAATGCATTTGTTCCTACTGTTAGGAGGAACTCCTATTCTTGAGAAAAAAATTAAATCTTCCTCCTAATAGAACATTGCCTTTCCCCCACCTACTTTCATCGCGATTTCATTTTCCCCATTCTGTTATACGCACTAGCAGTAATAAAAATAAACCCCTTCCGATAATATGTCACTTACATTCCTCTTGGCACCTTGTTAAACAAGCAATTGAACATGGATGGCTATTCTCAGACCAAATCCCTGGACGGAAACTAAACGAAATTATGAACTTTTCAATAGATCAAAAGCAACTTTACGTAGTTCATCCATCTTAAGTAAGTGAAATTTAGCCGACCCAAGGTGTCCTGGTAAATAATTTCGTCGATACATTTAATTATGTTACTAATGAGTTTTAATAGTATACATTCCTATTGATGTTTCATTTCTGACGGTCTTCGCTGGCGTGACACATATTCGTACGGTATTTTAATTCCTGCTCCATTCATGACAGAATATCCTTTGTTATTGATTCTAGCAATTTAGCTATCCGTTGTTTTCGTAGGTATAAGTCAAGAAAAATGATGGTATAAATTTTTTGTCTAATTTAAAAAAACTCCTTTGAAAAAAATCCAAAAATTAGAGCTGGGGATTTTTATGGTGTACAAAGAAATGGCGTATCGTATTGAAAATATACTTTAGTTAAATGCA
Organism: Latrodectus elegans; assembly: GCA_030067965.1. Lineage (NCBI taxonomy): Eukaryota > Metazoa > Arthropoda > Arachnida > Araneae > Theridiidae > Latrodectus > Latrodectus elegans. The sequence continues at coordinate 72,745,766 of CM057810.1, read as the reverse complement.
CTCGTTGTATCAAGTTTTCTAGCAAGAGAAAAGGTCGAAAATACTATTGTTTCAAATGAAGAAGAAAACATTCCTATTTATATAATCACACTTATGTTTTATTAGACTATGTGAATTTTATGAGCAGAAAAATCGTAATTTACGGTGATTAGTTTTGTTAGAAATATGAAAAGGGACACAAGTCTACTCACAAAACCATCTAGCCCCAACTTATCTTACAAATTCTACAAGCTTGCAGAAAGATTTAAACGTCTGCACATCCTAAAAATTTTTCTCTAATGTCGGACTTGTATATATTTTCATAACACATAGACACCATGCCGTTGTAAGGCATGGAACGTATTACGGAATCACAAATTAGAAATTCTATATAAAATTCTCAGTTCAAAAGTCATAAGACGCATTATTTTGTAAGGAATTCATAAAAATGTCTCAAGATTTTTCTATTACCTCAATTTTGACCGATGTTCATACTAGTGTGTCAGGAGACATAAGCAGCTCATGTCTTCAAATTGTTCCATTCATTGTTCGTTATTGTGATGGTGTATAATAATTTAGATATATGATAATTTCCATAAATTTAGAATGAACTTCGAACAATGAGGAATGATGAAGTTTGGGTGCATTGACAAGTACATTAGTCTTTCCCCGGCACGGATGTTGAAATTTTAATCAACAGTGTCTTTAACAGCGATTTCGCAACGATAAGATTTTTCACCGTTTCTATATAAGACTCGAAAGATTGGAGTTTCAGAATTAATTTATTTAAGTTAAATAAATCATTTTCAAATTTTGTACTATACTATTCTTATTGTCCCATTAAATATGAAACACTTTGTAGAACACAGTATGATAAGTCCGAGATCACGTATTGATCAAATACATTACCAAAGAAGACATAACTTCTTAGAAGAATGGAATCTATGAATATAATTTCTCCACTTCGGTAATGTTTGAGAAGTGACTAACAGTTACATTCTCTTTTCAACAGAACATATGTTTAAATTTCCTTTCAGAGTAAGTATTCTCTATCTTATAGAAAGTAATCGAACCCCTTCTTGTTCTTGTATCCAGTTTCTGTGAAGCTAGAAGAACAGGCATCTCCAATAATCATTTCATAGTATCAACCATTGTACAGTTGTACACCAGATGCCACGTTGTACACAGTACTATGATATTGTAAGAACTATCGATGTGTATGATCTTCATATATATAAATCACTTCTATATAACTTTCTGACCAAGAAAAACATAACATTAAGTAATTTCTTGCATGCAAGACATCTATCTCTTTTGTTATATATAGAATGTTATGTAAATCGTTCGAAGTCATTCTTTTTTTCATGAAGCACCGTTGCTGAACTCTTAAGTAGTATTATTTCATGAGGCTGAAGGACATTTAATCTATCATTTAAAATATCTTTCAGCCTCATGAAATAATACTGTGAACAATAGTGAATTCATTGATTACATTCAGCCTATTAAAAATTGATAGAAATTTTCAAATTGAATATAATATATATAACTAGTTATTCTAACTTAATTATCCCAAGTTCAAAATTGGTAGAAATATTTAGATTGATTAATTTAGAGAAAAGAGATTCATATGATATTCCTCTATGGATTATGTTAATAAAGCACAATAGAAGGAAACTCGATATTTTAAAATTATACACACAATTAAAAGCTTTCAAATTATTAAGATTACACCACCGACATATAAATTTTTGCCTTTCTTACTTTATTGATATGTTTGGACATGTACACACGAATAGGCAACTAATCTATACTTTGATAGCTCAATTGATAATTACTGTTAATTATTTTTCCTTTAAAGCCAAGTTCTTTTATTTGCCCTTATTATATATATATATATATATATATATATATATATATATATATATATATATTATCAATGTAACATAAAGCAGAATAAATATTCTAATCTATTTTGCTTGTCTGCATTATGTACAGTAGAAATAATTCTAAAAAATTAAGGAATGCAATAAAATTTCAAACGTCCAGTTAATAAATGCTTGAATGCCTATAGAAAGTCGAAAATTACATGGGAACTCTAAATTTATTTTTTATATGAATGAAATGACTTAAAACTAACATATTTTAAAAAGGGTAATGGTGATAATAAGAATTCTTACATAGATTTTCAATTTTGATTCTCGAAAAATCTATTGTACTCCTCCTTTTTATTTGAAACGACAGTAATAATTGAGAATATTTTGACATCAGGCGGAGGGCAGCCTAAAAACTCAGAGCCGTTGTCAGGCGTTTTAATATCTACCTTGTAACTCAGCTACCTGAAAGCTTTTCAAAGATAGTGGGACGTATTCACATATTGCACAAGAGAAAACCCAGAAAACACCCAAGAACATATTCCGATAGACGTGCATGTAGAAGGCAACAAAGCAACATCCATCTTCTGCTGCTCAAAAATGAACAGGATCGAACCTGGGACACACACATTAATCCTTAGAAAGACTTTGTCCTACCATAAGATCAAGGTGAGCTAGGGTGAAATATCTGAAAGTGTCTTGATTCTGGGGTTTCGAAAAATTAAACAAAAATTGCTCGAGCAAATATAAGGCATATATTTGTGATTCTTTAATAATGTGATTTGAGAAAATTGTGCATGAACTGCAGACATAACCTATTTTATAAAGAATTTTCATTTGTTGCCAAGTATGGGTTTTAAACTTCATGGATAATTATCAGATCAGAAAATTAATGTATTAAGCTTCCTGTGTAGTCACATGTTTATTTTTTAACCAATTAAATACCTTCATTAATAAATCTTACCATAAATACCTACATAAATAAATCAATTGTTCTTTTTTCCTTTGTTTATTCTATTAGAAATATATTGTAAGGTTGATAAAAAAAATTATTAACCATAAGTTATAAATAAAAAAAGTCATTAGGGAACTGATCATAATAAAATTTTAAAAAAGTATGTTACGAAAATAAATAAAAAAAATTACTATTACGATACAAGACAATCACTTAGTATTAATTATAGTGATATTTACTAAAAGAAATTTTTTTAAAAAAGTTGTTGAAAGTTTTAAAAAGTTGAGCAAACATCGACTAGAAAGTCATAATCGAGCATGAGAGACAGCCTGTATTTGTAAGGCAATGGCAAAAATAAATTATTGTAATTCAAAATCTACCTGGTGTGGAATCAAATATATGACAAACAATAGATTCGACAAGTCTAATCTAATATCGGCAACACAAATCTTTCGGTGAATCATATATTGAAAGAGGAACATTAAGCACAGCCAATATTCTGAAAACCAATCACTCTTAATGATTTTTTGTGGCGGTACTATGCTAAAAATAAAAATATATATTCCACCCAAGGACGACCACATTATAGAAGAGCAACACTGTAGAAATGTTTTTTAAGTTTATGAAAATTTTTCCTGAAGAATTGTAGAACAGATTTTGAAGCAAAAAATACTAGCAATATCTTTGAAGTAAAAATATTGGCACATGATACAGCCTATCAATAATAATTAATAACTATTTCGGTAGTTAAATGATAAATTCACAAAACTGTAATTCCGTTAAGTTGTTTAAAGTGTTAGAGAAAAAAATCTCTAATATCAAGTCGACTCTTTTGATTTTCTAAAATATTTTTTTTAAGTAAGTAGAATTTATTGTCAACAAGCAAGTTATATCCAGAAGCTCATATTTTTGAGCTATAACTAAGAAACCTTATATTTAGACAGATTATTTGAATTTAAGAACCATGTCACCATGTATATTTATTTTCTAATGTAAACATTGGAAATGCTTTAGATCCTTTTAATCGTATGAATTTGTTACCATAATTTTATAAAGCCACTCACAATATACGACATGTTTGCATAATTACGATTGGGTCCCTTAAATTTATATCACTGACTTCGATACCTTAATTTAGAAACTTAAACAAATAATACATGGATGATTTTTCTTACCATGATCAGACACAATGATGACATTCACACAATTCAGTAAGTTCCTTGATTGCAAACCATTAAACAATCTCTGAATCATGTAATCAACATTTTGCAAGGCTTGATTGACCTGAGAAAGATAATAAAATATAAATACCAATGAAATTGAAACAAACATAACGTGGATTTATTTCTAAGCAATTTTTAATCGAATTACAAATAATGTTTGCATTAAATCGTAAGCCATTTTGAACAACAAAGTTTTCGCTGAGTATACGTGGTTTTGCATGGCTCTATAAGAAACTTGAATATCACTCTTTGAACAGATATCTAAGAATAAATCGCTTAAAATTAAAAAAAAATAATAATATGCATTCAAGAAACTTTTTTTACCTGTTTAGAATTGACGCCATTCCAATGGCCAGCATTATCGGGTTGGTTCACATAAAGCGTCAAGAAGCTAGGGCGTTTGTCTGCTGGTAGATCAAGCCATTCCAATATTTGATCAACCCTTTTGTTAAAGCTCATATTCCTGTAAATGAATTTTATAGTTACATTAAATTTTAAATGCAGCATTAATAAATAAAACAAACGAAATTATTTGTATATGTTAAATTCTAAAGTGACTATATTATATTTAACTGTTTACACTGTAAAAACAAAACATGGACAAGAGTTTAAAAAAGAACATTGGAAAATAAATTAAAATCATAAAAGTAACTGCATACATGGACAATATTTTTAACTATCTTTCCGAGATCAGAAGGTAATGGCATGCTATAAGCTAGTCACGCAATATATTCAAATAAAAAATGGCTCTTTTTTCGAACATCCTTCTTCCTAATTCGTTATTGTCTTTCTTGTAATTAAATACAGATTTAAATAAAGAGTTATTTAATATAAATATTATTAAGTATATATTTTCTATTTGAAATTAGTATTAAAGTTAATTAAAAGACCCACTATCATTCTAAATTCAAAATCAGTTAAATCATTTTTTTTATTCATTATAAAAACAATAGTCTTTATATCAATTTTAAAAAAGAATTAAATTTGAAAGGTAAAATATGTTAAGTGATTATTGATCCCGATAAGTGATTATTGATTACACATAAGTAGAGGTTTGGTAATGTTGAAAACTATTCTATTTTTTATAGCTAATTCTAAATATAATATTTTTGATTAAAAAAAAATTGGTTCAAATTTTGCTGTATCTTGTGAAAATAATTTCAAACATATTATATATATATATATATATATATATATATATAATATATATATAATATATATATATATAATATATATATATATATATAATATATATATATATATATATATATATATATAATATATATATATATATATATATATATATATATATATATATATATATATATATATATATATATATTATATATATATTATATATATATATATATATATATATATATATATATAATCCGATTTATAAAATATAGTGTTATTACATATTTTTAACTTTTTATATAGACATGCTCTATATGTCGTAATAGTTTTTAGTTCTTCAAGTAGATTATAAAGTGTTTCTTAATAAAATGAAATTAATTTAAATATAGAAGTTTTAACCATAGTTAATTGGAAATCTACAATTGAAAGAAATATTCTTGGCTATTCTTCCATTTCTTTCATTCTTTTTTGCACATGGCATTTTGATGTATGTTTAAATTTCTTATGTTTTGTTTATTTCTAATAAAAGCATCTGATGACATTGAAAATATATTCATATTATTTGTTCAGATGACGCCTATGAAACTAAAAGATTATATATATGTTGCATGTAACAGTTAATTAGCATACTCTGAAAAGACTAAGTCAATTTTTTGATGTTCATTGTTCAAAACCTTCATTATGAAATAGGCCGAATTTATGCAATAAATCTGTCCACGATTTTCAACTGGTATTTTAAAGGTGTTGTTCTGAAAGTATCTTAAATGACTGTTGAAGAGATATAAATTCTTAAAATCTCAATATCGTAATAAAGAAAACTTACGAGACATATTTTTTACCATAAGTTGGTAATATACCATTGATTTTCACTTCTGATCCGGGCCAGTAGAAGGATGCAGTTTTCTTGCCTTGCTTTATAGCTGTAACCCATATCTAAAAAATACCAATCAATGCTGAATACCTGAATGCAGGAAGATAGCGCAAAATATTATAATATTTCTTAGCACTTACCGGTTCCTTCTCGTACCACATTGGGTCTAAGAAATCCGGGCTGTTTACTTTAAACATCTTTTGTGATGATCTATCAAACATGTTATTATCTATGATGCCGTGAGATTCAGGATTTAGACCCTATTAAATAACCATTATTCTCAAAATGAATGGAACAAAAATTTTTTTATTAAAAAAGTAGAACAATTAGAGTGATGTAAAATTTTGCATTGTAAACAAAGAATCTTTAATTCCATCAATTTTATTGATAATAATTATATAAATATAGGGTAATTCAAAAATAAAAACCTTCCGCATTTAGAAATGAAAAAAAAAAACTATTGCGTACAAAAATTTGTTTATATAAATAATAAAATAGCATTAAAGAGATTTGTAAACTAAGAGTGGTTGTGTGGGCGGAAAAGTTATGTGTTGTTACGTGAAAGAAACAAGTGGCTATATTCAATATAATTCCATAATGTTTAAATAAACACCCTATGTTCTAACTGGCTATAGCTCTGCCATATTAATGTAATAATGTGTAAACTGTTACTGTTACCATATCGATTGTAATTTGTTAAATAAACAAGTTTCACTCAATTACCACTTTTTAAATGGGAAATATTTTTTTAACCAATTTGTATAAGTTGCTTCTTCCATTACATAATATAATATGAGTAGCCTTAAAAATAAATATATTTTGTATTGTAATGATAAAAATTCACTAAAATTTTAGCCACGTTTATATTTAAACTTTCTAAGGCATAGTGAATACAACAAGGGCAAAGCTTTTCTTTTCTTTCTTCAAAGATTTTTAACTTAGAGACAAGAAGCCTAAACATTCATTATCTATTCAAGACAAGTCTGATGACAACTCTCCAATAACATAAATATTATTTAAAATGTGGCTTAGGAAGTTCAGACATAAAACTACAATTACAGAAAGGTACTCAAAATTCACACTGCGCAAATCACCCCAAGTTCTTCTATAATTTCAACATCATCCTCATTTGATTCAAGAAAAGGAGGAGAAAGATGTGGCTGAGTGTGATTTCAAGAAGCTTTTCAAATTTCACTCATTGTATTCAAACTTAAAAGAAATTACAAAAAGAATTATTGAAGTACCTATTTAATTATACTAATAATGCAGGAATTTCCAAAGTAGAACTAAGAAATGAAAAATATTATTGAGTGTGTTGCTATTCCTGAGCGCCCGTCAAAAACACTTCAATTAATATTTTGTTCAATTTTCTAAAAATTGTTTTAAGCAACATAAATAAAATTAAGATTTTAACACCACTAAGTACATTCAATTTTTAAAAAGCAATTATTAAAATAAATATTAATTTCATATGAAGCATATATTTATCATATCTTGTTTTATCTTCTTATTTTTATCTCATCTCTCCTTAACTTACTATTTAAAAAATAAATAATCAGTAATCTAATATCAGGGGATAAATTTGCATCGCAAAAATGATTATACTAATGATATTAAAAGATACTGAATCTATTATTAATAAATATAATTTTTTTATTAATATTATCCTAAGAATAATTTTAAAACATAAAAGCAATAAAAGGCATTTATATTAAATATTTAGAAAATCCTTAAGAATTTTTTAAATAATAATTCTAAATCCTTAAGGATATTGAGGAATTTAGTTCAAGATGCTATTCATTATCCATAAAAGAAACTTTAAAAAAGGCTTATATGAAATTAAATAGCAAAAGTATAAATTAAGTACTTTAAATCGGGTTTTTTTTTTTTTTTTTTTTTTTTTTTTTTTTTTTTCTATTTAGATTTTACGAGAAAAGATATTTAAAAGAAACCATTTACACTCTATATAAGAATAAATACTATTTTGAGCTTGAGCTTTAGAATTACCAGGTACTACTTCCATTATTTTTTTTTTTTTTTTATTTAGAAAAAAATTGGATGAATTGAGAAATAAATCTATAGTGACCTTCCATCACCTAATATAAATAAAAGTTAAATAGCTCACAAATCTTCTATTTTTACTTCTCTATTCTTCAATCATAATCTGTAAATAAACATTTTACATTATTCTCACTCAATGCGCAAGGAATAAGAGATGGAAGATTCTAGGGAAGGAGGAAACTGCTTCTAGTTTTCCAAAAAAGACTGCGGTGTCTCGATTTAGAGGATTGACTGGACATGACTGCTTACAGGACCTTTTCTATAAAATTAAAGTGGTAAGTTCCCCACAATGTGTTTTGTGTTTACTTTTAAACAATTAAAAAACTGTACCGTTCTTAGAATGAGGACATGTTAAAAAGTATTGGAGAGCCCGCGTGAGCTCATTGCTTTAGAGCTCAAATTTGACATTTATATAACAACATTATTTTCAATCCATAGTTATAGACACAATCGTTTATTTCTCTTACTATTTCGCATTATTCTCACATTGAAATAAGAATTTATATTATTAATAGATATATTTTCCTTGCGCGAACTGTTATATTTAATAACCTTAAATCCACTCTTCAATATGGAGTTCTATAAGTTAAAAAAAAAAAAAATGTTTTTTCAACTTCCCCGCCTCTGATTCATAAGCTAATGATTTTTGATATCTATAACAATGGAAACTATATTGTTGGAACTTTATTCACTTTCCTATAGTCAAAGTTAATTAGTGCAATTGAAGGAAAAATTTTATTTTGAAATTTAGTGCTAAATGTAAGTAATATGATAACAGCAGTAAGCAATACAAAAGATTCAATATATATCCATCATAATAATAAACAGACTGGTATATAATCAAAGCTATATTATCCTTATTAATATACATTACCGTAACAATACTGTTATGGTTTGGGAAGGTTTTTGTAGGGAAAACAGAGTACATGAAGTCAGCTGTCGTTCCGCATTTAGCTATTTTGCTCAGCGTGGGCGTGAATCCTCGCTTCAGGTAATCAGATCGAAAACCGTCAAGAGACACCAGTAGCAGAGGGGGTGTGCCTTGGTAGCTGCAACAAAAATTAAAATGGAAGGATAATTTGATGCAAATCTTATCATTTAAAAATTCATACAATTACTACAAAACTATGTAAGAACTAAAATAATAAATTTAAATAATAAAATTTATAATAATTGTTTCGTATGGATTGTTAAATTATGCATATGTTATTAAATATACCACTATTTTTCTCTTTCTGTCTCTCTCGTACTTCCGTCTCAGAGGCTTCTCACAGCCTGTGATCCGTCCTGCAGTGCTACTTTTTGAGGAATGCAAATGATTTTGGACAAAAATATTTAAAAGAAAATTTATAAAATCTGTTTTTCATAGCTAATTTTTAAAAAAAATGTTAAATTTTATATTGAAATATGAAAAGCAATGTTGAGAAAGAAATGGTAGGCGCTTAATATTTCGATTTCTTGTTTACTGGAGTAATGTAGAAAATAAGGTAACAACAAAAAAAGAAAAAAAGAAGTTTTTAAACAATAATAGAAATAATCAGAGATGAAAATAACAATAAATAAAGTCAAATTGGTTCCACTGACTCTCTTCTTTTTCTTTTGAAAAAGTAGACGCAGAAACGTCGTCTTGTTTGTTCATTTATCAAACAACTTAAAATTTCTGTTATTGTGAATTTTGCTTTTGTTTCATATTGAGTTAGAGATTTTTACAGTAAAAATGTTTGGGTTTTTCAATTTCACTTTCTATTTAATTTTTAATCTGAAAACTAATAAACTGAATTTTTAATGTAGTAAAAGCAAGTGAGAAAATTAAAGAAAAGACACAAATAAGGATGAAAATAGAATTTACATGTAGAACTAAGCAATGAACTATAAACGGAGAACTATTTACTTACAAGTAACATTGAGAGGTTTCAGTGTTTATTAATTATGCAAATTGTGATCAATTCGGCGACATTACCATCACTAGAAAAAATAGGTAGTACACAAAGAAGAACTTCGATATACAATAACTTCTAACTTTAAAAATGAATTATATTCGTAAGAAAATTCCCGATGAAATAATTTTTATAATAGTCCCCTTTGTATAGAATATTTAGGACTGACCACCAAGGGATGAAGGGGAAGAAATTTTCCAAGATTCAGAGAAATTCCAGTGGGCAACTTCCAGTGAAGAGAACTGGGCGCAGGTGCCGTATAATCCAGGATGCCAAATTCTAAATTTGGCGATTTTTTTGGTGCATTTTCTTATGTATCTGGCAACTAGTTTTTATTACGTCACAGAAATAGAGACCAATAAAAATTACGCAATGAATTTTATTTTATCAACTCTAGTATTTACGTCATCGCGCACGTCACAATACGTCATCTTGGCAACATTTCTTCATCAATAAAAAAATTCAGAATTTGGTACCCTGATTTATACGGCACCTGTACCGAGAACTGTTTTCCTGGAATCGAAATGGGATACAACAGTGGGAAATCCAAAGTAATTACTTCCAAATCCTTAGATTTAATTTGGTTTTACTGGACTAAGATCCTCAGATGAGATAAGCTGATACGAAACAAAGTTTAGGCATTTTTAACAACTGAAAAGAAAACATTGGATATCATAAATATAAATATCCAAATGATTGTAAAATCCCATCGACCAAGAAATTTGCGACAAATTCCGCCAAATTGACACTAAATTGCTTCATATTAGCCTATACTGACCCCAAATGCATATTTAATGATAACTGAAACAAAAATTTAATTAAAAAAATGTGTAGAAATTAATGCTGTAGACTATGGTGTCTGCTACAACTTACGTTAATTTCCTTGTGCTACAAGTACGTTAAATTTATTATTTAAAAAAGATAGAAAAAAAACTATTTAAATTCAAAACAAAAATTTAATATTCTACTGATTGCATTACATTTTTTTTCTGTAAAATGTTTTCTTTTGGTGGTGGATAATCATTGTTTGTCACCATTTTCTTCCAATTGACAAGGCTTTGATATTTAGGTACTTATACACTATCTACCAGTAAGTATTTGGACACCTTTGCAAATGAGGATATCAGCGGTAATGAGGTACGTCATATATATGTAGGATGCCTGCTCATGCCTGCGCCCATATATATGTAGGAAACACCATCGGCATTAGTCGCATACAAGATTCCGCGCAGTTCGCAGCTCTCTGATTTCGAGAAAGGTATAATTATCGGGTATTACAAATGTGGCCGATCCTTAAGGGACATATCTAACTATCTGGAGTACCCAAAATCGACAGTGACCTATGTGATTAAGAAGTGTAAGGTGAGTGATGAATGTCAGAATGTGCCCCGAGTCAGCAGATCAACGAAACTGGTAGATACAGACTGACGAATGCTGTCCAGAGAAATTCGGAAGAATCGCACCCAATCAATGGCTCTCATCAGCGAGGAGTTTCAACAGGCATCCGGGAGTATTTTTTCAATGAATACTATCCGTAAGGAATCACATCTGCTTGGTTTTCAGGTTGTGCTGCTTCCCATAAACCTTCGATCACCAAGTTCAACCGCGCTGCTCAGTTAATGCGGTGCAAAGCACATCGAAATTGGACCGTAGATCAGTGGAAACGGGTCTTTGAATCGACGAATCAAGGTTCACCCTTTGCCGTTCGGATTGCAGGATCTGGGTCTGGCGTCTGCCTGCAGAACGCCTCCTGCCAGAATGCATTGTGCCAACAGTCAAGTTCAGTGAAGATTTAATTTTGGTCTGGAGGTGTTTCTCCTGGTATGAATTGGGACCCTGGTCTCCTTTCATGGGTAGCTCAACGCCGATCCTGAGTGTGTGTTTGCTTTTAAATACTCTTAAAATATGTTAACACGAAATGTTTTAATCTAAGTGTTACTATTAGAACATTTATACCAGCCATCATTTTTTATAACCACTTATACTCTCAAAACTATGAACTTTTGTAACTTGCTTTCGTGAAGAAATTTGGTTAATCTACGCCATATAGAATCAAAGTCATTTCTTTTCTACATAAAGGCAGGCACAGATTCTGAATACTTATTTAAAACCCAATGAAGAAAGTATTATAGTGACTTATGGTGCGGCAATAAATTATTTCACTGTTCTTCGTAACCATGTATATTTACTTAATATAAATTACCTATTATTCAGTTAAAATAAAGTAATTACTTGGTGCGATTTGTTATTTTGTCAAAAAATAATAATAAAGTTTGCATGAAAAAGAAATTTTACCTTGGAGGACATTTTCCTTGTTGCCTTGGACAAGTGCCAATCCACTTTGGTGACGCCGATGCTGAATTCAAGAATGAAAAGGGATAAAAATTACAAGTTTCCCAACTAAGTAATTACATGTGTATTATTCAATAAAAGCATATTTTATAATCTAAACTTAAATTTAAACTTAAATTTTCTATGAAATCAACTATACATTTTTACATAATGATAAATAAAATGATCATTCTTTAGATTTGAGAGATAAAAAAAATAAATATTTATTGCTTAAAATATAAAGAATTCCCAAAAATATTTTCTAAATAATTCTACTTTGGAAATAATTTTGACTTTAAATAATTAAAAACATATATTTTTGCTAGGATATATTGCTCAATCCCTATAAGAAGCGATTTAGCCATTCTGCCGACTTAGCGACTCTCATAAACATATAATCACAAGAATAAAAATTAATTTTGAAAGATCTAATATGGTCTTGTGTGTGTGTTAGAGTGTTAATTCTAAAGTTAAGTAAAGTTTAAGTTAAATAAGTTAAGTTTATACATTTAATTTCTAATATGGTCTTGTGGTAGCTATAAAGAATATCTTAACTACTAAAAGCCGTTATAAGTTAATTATATATCCTCGACATCTAGACATGTGGAAGAGCTTTTCATAGATAATAAGCCGAATTTGTGTGTTCCATGAGGGAAAACCAAGAAAACTCTCAAGCACGCACTTATTTACACAAACAAAAAAAATAGAAATCACACTATACATCTCCTATTTTTAAACACATGCTGGGATCAAACTTGGAACAATCAAGTCCGAAAAATGCTGTCACTCTATAAGGCAAAGATCAGTCCTTAGGTTTAATTTGATTGGCATTTTAAAACCTTAGGTATTATTAAACATTTATTTAGTAATAATCCAATGCTTTAAGGTATTTTAAGAATTCTCATGCTGTTAATGGAACTGTTTAAGTTATTTAAACATGGAAAAATGTGGTTTTTATATTATTTACGAAAGCTTTAAAATTTGAGAGAAAATAAATTTATTTTAAAACATAAATTAATGTTCTATAATTATAGTGTATTAGTCTTTAAATAGATAAATGAAAATAGAAAATATTAATAATATACATCGTTTGAAAATTAATTATAAATATGAAGACTACATTTCACATTTTGGTAAAATCAGCATTTTTTATGTAACATTTAAGACTTGTGATTTTTTTTTAACAAAAATTTTAACCCTTTATAAAATATTCATTTTCGATTTTCAAATTTAAATATTCACCAAGGAGCACTTTATTAACCTTCCGTAGGCACATCTCATGATACATATTAAGAAAAATTTCAGTATTTTAAATTAGTTTGATAACTTTTTGATTTTATTTAGATTTGTTAAACATCAGTGGGATTTTTAACTTACTAAAATGCTTTGCAAATATAGTTAGAAAAATAAAAAAATCAAATTTGAAGTCAATAGCTATACGAATTTTACAAAGTAATATTTGAAATTGTGTTTTTAATGGAATTGAAATAATGTTAGTTTAAGATTTGGTAGGTTAATTTAAGAGTAATTATTCTTTTCTTTACAGACTTTTGAGTATTTAAAAAATTCACTTTTATAGAACAAACAAATTTTACATTTTTATATACTGATATCAGATGTTTTAGAAGCAAAATGATAAAGTTTATTAAATTCTACGATCATTTACGATCACTTCAAAAAAATATAATATTTAATAAATAAGTTTTCGAAATAAAAAATCAATAGGCATTTTAATATATACAAGATATAATTTAAACCCAGCATATTCCTTAATTAACTTTAACTCAGATATTTTGCAGGACAAATAATATATTATATTTTAATGTTATGGATAATACAGATGGAAAAGTAAATATTGGACCTAGAAAGTATATTTAGGATTTTTTTTTTCATTTAAATTTCCTTATATTTATTATTAACATAGTACTCATTAAAATTGCATTTTTGTAAACGAGACTTGGTGCATTTTACCTCTTCCGCGACCATTACTTCTGGAGGCAGCAGATGATCCCAACAAGGTACACACCAAACCAAACCAAAACACCGCGTTCATCCTTTTGATTTCGTCTTGCGTGCAAGGATACATTTCTCTATTCACCAAATATTGCATGCAGTTTAAAATAATCAACAGTAAACAGAGCGTGAAAAAGAAAATAGAAACAATCACATGCACAACTAATCAATATGGACAGCGAGCAGTCAAGTCACGTGACTGTTCGAAAAATGAAGATAAGCCAATCTGAGAAGACACGAATTCATTTAAATTTTTTTTTCTCTCTCGACCGGAAGTGCCTCAATTATTTTTCTAGGTGCAGCAAATACGAAAGTGATACATAAAACTTTAATATTCAGGATAAATTAGCAACTTCAGTTGAGTTTCGTTCATAAATAAAATTAATGCAGTTTTTTTCTTTATTGTGAATAAATGTTCCCAAATCTAAATAATTAGAAATATTAATGTAGATGGAATTAATTAATTTATATGTCAAACATAAGAATCATGGGGGGCGAAAATTTTGAGTGCACCAGAAAATAAAATTTTTTTTTTACAAAAAAGTATATTTTTGAGTTTAGTTTCATGTTCACAATTTTTCTTATCACAAAGCATCAATAAATGATATGGGAAAAGTCAATTCTGAAATCTGCATAGAAAAAAGATATCTTAATGTTTGATATTTAAGTTCCATTTTTTACATTTTCGCTGTATTACATATTTTTTATTTTTGCGTAGTAAAATTAATTGTGGATATATTAATTTTGCTTATTATATGAAATTTTATATTTGTTTAAATAACAATAGTTAGTTTTGAAGCATAACATTTCTATTATCATATCTAATTATGTAACTAATTCACTTCTCTTAAAGTAAACTATTTTCTTAAGAATAAAAAGAAGAAATTATTGCGATATGCTTTAACCCGATTCAATTGTAGAATCAGTAGAAATGAAAATCTAAACCTATTCCTTCTTAGGTGCTAAACCTATTCCTTCTTAAGCGAAAAATTTTGCCAAACTTACTATGTAGGAATCTTCTTTTGCGTTTGTGTGTCGTGATTTGCCTTCTAAGACGTTATTTATTTGTGCACATGAGCGAAATTTGTTTTGCGAGCTAGTAACCCTTGAAGCATTTGACTAGTAATTTATTTTTATTTGATTATGATTTCAGCTGGATATTGCATGAAGTGACGTAATTAAAATTGGTGATATAACTGTGCAGTGTTTGGCAAGAAAATTGAAAAATCTCTCCGACTCCGCACAGGATCCTAGGATTTTACTAAAATCTAAAAATTTATATAGAATTGTGAATAAATTGCATCCAAATTTAAACATGTGAAAAGACCATTATCCAGAAGATAATGCTAGTCGTTGCATATTTATGTATTCGACAAATTTAAAACCAGTTTTATAACTATTTGAAACTCTTCATACGACATAGAA
The DNA here is from genome assembly GCA_030067965.1 of Latrodectus elegans. Lineage (NCBI taxonomy): Eukaryota > Metazoa > Arthropoda > Arachnida > Araneae > Theridiidae > Latrodectus > Latrodectus elegans. The sequence goes on along the minus strand of CM057810.1, from coordinate 72,729,963 downwards.
TCAACATTATTATATCCCTTAGTGATTTATGAAAAATATGTTTGAATCATGTAAGATCATGTTTTCAAAAAGCATTTCCTGTAAAATAGAAATTTAAATTGTGTATGTTATATATTTCCGGCTGTCTATTTTTGCTGACTGAATCCTCGTAATTTTGAAATCACAGTCAAGTGATAAGGTAAGTACGAGATCTGGTACTCTCCGCTTCACCACAACGGACATTTTGCTCAAGAAAAGTTTTTAAATGCATAGACCCCCTCGCAGCAGGACATTTATATATAGAACTATCCCCGTCAAAAGAACGAAAGAATATTAACAAAATAATTTAATTGTTAAATATTAAACTTATTTCAATCTTCAAAATTTATTTAAATATTTATAAAAATGAGTTTCATATTTTTAGGTGGATGTAAATATTTCCTCTAAATTCATTAGAAAAATATAATTTTTCTTGATCCAAGAAAAATTAGTGTGTTCAGCAAATTATATAGTTTACAAGCTAAAATGCACAATAATCTGCTAAGTGAAGGAATGTGATAAAAAAAAACACACACACAATACCAAGACAATTCTTCCGCATCTTTGATCATTTCAATAATAAGGTTAGTCAGAAAAAAATGAATTTCTTTATTTGAGAAAAAGCAAAGTTTTTATAAGAACTCCATTAAAAATAAATACATATTCAAAACAAGAAACAAAAATTTTTTAAATTGGCAACTTTACCATCAAAATATACGGTTTTGATGACGAACTACAAGCTTTGAAATATTGGAGTATTCCGCAATGAAGTTGTCACCGAAATCTGCAACCAGCAGTATCGCTAACAATTTATTATCTAAAGCCAATGAAATTTATTGAAAGTTAAATTGTATGAGCTTTTGAATGAGCGAACAGCAGCTTTATTGATCGGATTATTCAGGGAAAACCTTTGCAGGACTGTCATTAAAATCAGTGCTGTTTAGAAAAAAAAAGGACTGGAAAGGATTTCATTTCATTTCGGGTTTCAGCCTGTTAATGCAGTAGACGCTTGTTTTTACATACTGGTAGGGACTGGCATAACAGTTTGTAAAATAGAAAAATAATGTATTAGATTATTAAGAGAACTAATATTTTTGCGAAACCATATTTTGTAATTAATAATAAAATACTGTTAATCATTTAGAATACACTATAAGGAAAGCCCATGCAAATAAGAACACTTACTTTCATTCTATTGAGGGAAAATCAGGCAAAATAATTTAACTTTTTGTTTACAAACTATTTTTTAAAAACACATTTTCCCCTTATTTTTCATTGTATAAAAACATTTTATTTATTTTTTCCCCCAAAAAAGTACCTTAGTCCTGGACATTCAGCTACTTTTTCAGAGGGTTTTTGTAATAAACACTTTCTTCTTGTTCGATATTTGAATGCTCTTCTTAAATCTCATTCATCATATTTCCAATGATTCAATTAGCCAATATTTCTCCGGCACATGTGAGTCTATATTCAAAAAGTACACGAAAGAAATTTCTGGCAGCAAAAGGATTCTTTATTGGAGTTTATACATAAGTGACTCTTCTTCTCTCAAGCCATAAAGTAAATTAACGTAGGTTTCTTCATCTACTTTAATAAAGCCTACGTGTTGAAATGCGTTCGATATTGTCTTTCCTTCAATATCATTCCAAACTTTAATTGACAAATGCATTGATTTTAAGAGGTCAATTTCATAAGCTCGCTCCAGCTACAAAACCATAATCACTCTTTGCAAAAGTACCTTACGATATTTGCCCTTGAAAATATAGATTACAATCTGACTTATCGAAAAAATAAACAGCAAACTGATTTGGAATTTCATATTTTTTCAGTTTTTGCCATATTTAATATTTTTTCGCCTATTTCTTTTAAAATTTTCTTTTTTACTCTGATTGATAAACACATTGGTTTCTTCAACCATGACATACTCTCAATGGAACCGGCTCAATCCCTCTCTTTCAACAGACGAAGCTTCATACATTAAATTTCTGAAATGAAACGAAATTAATTACAGAACAACAAAACTCTATAACTTTAAGTGTTTTCTCCTTTGGCACCACAATTCTTTCCCATGAAATGTTTGTTCCCAAAAAATATTGTCTGGAATGCCTGCATATTTCACTTTGTTATTCAAAAAAGAATCAAGTTCTCAGTAGTGTTGCAAGGATGGGAAAAAACCCGGTTTATTCAAGAAATAAACCGGGTTTTTACCCATGAAAATTTTGAAAATTTCCAAATTCTCAAAATTGTTGAAAAATTTGAATTTTTTTTAAAATTCATTTCTGCTTTTATTTATGGCAACAGAAATTTCTGAAAACATTTGGAAAAATATGACAGCCATATCTAAATGTTGGAGTTTTCAAGTTGTGTTCATTGCAATTGTTATTCGTAATATTTATTATTTGAATGTATATACATTAAATTTTTGGGCAGAGAAAGCATTTAGATATGCTGTCTTTCACATATATATATTCCTAAAAAAAATTTTTTCTAATATGTATAAACATCAATCTTTTAATATATATTTCTTGAAAATATTAATCTACTGTTATTTATAAACTAAATGTTAATTTAAACGCAGTAGATTAGATTGATAATTGATTCTAAAATTGCATACGAAAATATTTTGTAACGTCAATCGTTAGTTTATATAGATATTCATTTTATTTTTCATTAGAAATCTGAAGTTACTTTGATCAATTTAGATAAAAGTAATAGCCTGGATGTGTACATCTATAGTTTGAAACATTCAATATTTAATTTTAATTTTTAATAATTGAGGTTTAATTTCTGTGGTTAAATAAAATGTTTAAATATCTGTTTACTGAATCAGTTTTGTACGTATTGTACCGAGCTTCGGGGTTCGTGTAGATTAAGAGTTGAAGAAAGCAACTACTCGATGAACAAAGACTTTTATTCGTAAAAATTCCACTAGAAATACCAGCTGTAATAATCACAATTATACAGCTACAATTCGTCAGATACGATAAGTAACAGCTTCCAATCACTGGTCTCAAATACCTCAGGCAGAGAACAGCTTCTCTAAACTAGCAATCACGACTAATCGTCTTCACTCACTATCTTCACAAAACTGACTGTCTGTACAAAAACCTGCCTAACTATGTCGGGCTGCGGTATTTATACCTAACTTGGCGGGGAAATCTACTAATTTCGCCAAGGTTCTGGAAGCTTTTAGGCTATCTCGCTAAATATTGGTCCTAGAGCTTAGGTGATGGATGTTTCCAGAAATATCTATTTCTCACCAAGTCGCCAAGTTTTCTCGCCAAAACATTGCCAAGTCACCAAATCATTAGAAAACCCTCTTTTAACGTATGACACGTTTAAATACTGCAATTTTTGTCCAAAATGTGAGTATTTCCGATCTGTCTGAGATATTTCAATACATATACAATAATTATTTATAAATTTTTAGCAGTATTGTATAAAAAAGACAATCATTTTCTCTTGCCATCACAAGTAATGATGTGGAGTATGTTGATAATTTTATTTGGTGAGCTTAAAATGCAAGACTTTTTTTTTCTTTTGCAAGTTTTTTATACATAGATATACTTTATAAATGCTGTAGTATTTATACAAATGCTGTAGGATATTATATAATTGCTATAGGATTTATTACATAGTATTGTGTACTTTCTAGAGAAAACTATTGCAGAAACCTTCGTAACAAAACTGATTGTCCATAGATTATAATAAATACCGATTCTTATTAATATTAGTAGAACGTTTTCCCAATTTTTTACTGTTATATTTATTAAAGTTTACAAATTTGGTGTTTGAGATTCGGAAAATTCTGAACTTTTAATACTGTTACATAAAAAAAAATGTCGGTGTTTAAAACTGCAAATTATTTGCTAGTAATAAAGAAGGAAAATGCTCTTGATATTGTTCCTCATTAAAATGAAGCTATATATCATTGAAAATGTTGGCGAGAAATTAATTAGAATATCTAGATTTAACTAAGCATGTTGGATTTCATTACTATTTAATTTATTTCTTTATCAATGATTTGACAAATCAGTAATTTTGTTGGACTACATGACAAGAGTATTAAATTTCATCCATAATTATGGACCTTTTAAAATTTGAATATGCAGGTTAGTTTCAAAAATTTTAGATTTGTAGAGATTTATATAATAATTTTGCTTTTACTGAAAGTTATATGTTAAATAGTGGCTGCTAATGCTAATTGATTAATTTGAAGTTACTCAAAATTTTGTTAAAGTGTTTCTTATAATAAAATTATGTAAATTGGTCCGGTTTGCGTCGATAATAAACTTCTTTATCAGTATTACAACTCTTAAATCCTGTTTGTCCTAACTAGCAGAATCTGTCACTTATGAGCATTTGCCATTGCTTCCTTTTTAACATCTTCTGTTTCCCTTCCTTTAAGTGGTATTTCTGAGGATTTTTTTTCAATAATTTGAAAAATGTTAAATTTTAACTTGGGTGGTGAATAGTATTTATAATCGTATATAAATTATTTATTCCCAAGTTTCCTGGATATAGCTTCTGTATTTGTTACATTATAGTTTAAAATGAACTAGATAATAGATAAAACTTTTGATTTTCATCATAATTTTCACCAATTTCATTTTGACTAATTTGTGTAAGCTGAAAAGTGCTTCTAAGGTTCTGCTTAGATAAAGGATTATGTCATATAGAGATGTTTATATATACACTGAGTGTAAAAAGTATTCGTACAGTTCGACAATTGATTTAAAAGAGATCCGTTCATACAAATTATAAACATAAATTCCATTTTAATTAAATATAAATACATAATAGAACATATTTTCACTAGTTTCATGTGAAATTTACACAAAAATAATTTTATACAGGAATAAATATGTACAAAACTGTAACAATCCAACATCTGGTAAAAAGTATTCGTACACAAAAAAAATACAATATTTTTAGTTATATTTTGTGATTGGTTTAGCCATTAAGATGTAGTTAATTGACGTCATCTTGTAAGTTACTTAAAAGGTTCTTCAGTAGAAATTTTAATGTAATGAGAAACTAGAAATTCTGTAATGGGTCGTAAAAGTAAAGAAACAAGTGTTTCCGAAAGAGAACTGATTTTAAAGCTCCGTAAAAATGGTAAATCGTACAACAAAATTTCTAATCTGGTTGGTAGACCCTGTTCAACTATGCAGTCAATCATAAAAAAAGTTTGCTACCACTGGAACAGTTCAAAACAGTTCTCGTACTGGGCGACCACGTCTATTGACATCATCTGACAGATGGTTTCTGGTACGTTCATTAAAGAAGGATCCCAAAATAAGTGCTCCTACATTAAGATCAGAACTGAAGAAGATGGGAACAGCAGTCTCCGTAAGTAATGTTCGAAATGCATGCAGAAATGAAGGTTTCCGTGGCCGTGTTGCGAGACGAAAATTCTTTGTTAGTGAGAAGAATCGGAAACTGCGATTGTCTTTCGCCAACCAATACGTTAATGACAGTCCAGATTTCTGGAAAAAGATTACCTTTACAGACGAAAGTAAATACGACATATTTGGATTGGGTGGAAGACGAATGGTATGGAGAAAGCACAATACAAAAATGCATCCTAAGAATCTAGTTCCAACAGTGAAACATGGGAGTGGAAGTCTGCTTGTTTGGGGGTGTATGTATCTCCTGGGGTGGGCAAATTAGTCTTTATTAAAGCCATTATGAATCACCAATTTTATATTGACATTTTAAACAATAATTTAGGACCTAGTGCAAGAAAAATGTGCTTGAATGGTGATTACGTTTTCAGGCGTGATAACGAACCCAAGAACACAGCCCTAAGCACAAGTCTCTGGATACTATATAATACCCCAAAGTTCATGAAATTTCCTCCTCAATCACCGGACCTCAACTCTATCGAGAATTTATGAGACGTTCTTGATAAAAATATTATATCCAGACATATTTGTAATAAAATTGATTTGGAATTAGCTCTCAATCAAGACTGGGACGACATATCTAGCTCAATAACAGCAAAATTGGTGGAATCGATGTCAAAGAGACTCAAATTAGTTGTTCGAGATAAAGGATATCCTACAAGGTATTAACTGAAATATTATGATTGTATTGGCCAATATATGCCTGATGTACGAATACTGTTTACACCACAAGATGTTGGATTGTTTCAGTTTTGTAAATATTTATTCATGTATAAAATTATTTTTGTGTAAATTTTGCATGAAACTAGTGAAAATATGTTATATAGAAATACATGCGACACTGTCTACTATTTATGAAAAGTTTTTCTAGAAAACAAGTACGCAGTGAAACATAAATTTAAATATGTTGTGATATTAAAAAGTTAATTTTTAACCAGACATTTAATTTATGTGAAAGGCGAGGGGTTCACCACTGCCTAGTAGAATGATCGTGCTCTTTGTCGTGGGACATCCTGGATTCAGTATCAGCCACTGGAGTGAGCAACGATAAATCGGTCTCATTTTCTGCGTACATTTTCGTCGAAATTGATGCTTGGGATAATTCACTGCCTTCTTTCATTTGACGAGTGGATATGGCCAATAATTGTTTTTAAAAGTGAATACCACGGGGCACATATTCAAATACGTTCGGTTACTACGTTATGTGCTTTTCTGTATAAAAATGCGCCAAAATTTTTCTAAATCAACTGATGGGAAAATATGGTTTAAATTTCTTCAGGAAAAAATGAGAAATTATTCCTCTACTTTTGAAAAAGCCTTTTAATATAAATTGATATCGCATTTCATGTTGATGATAAGAGTGGCTTCAAAATTATATTGTGTATTACGAAATAAATATATGTTCAAATTAGCAAAGCATATTTGATAAATTTGTTCTAATGTGTACATTTTAAAAATCTGAATATATCTATACATATTTCTGTATACTAAATATTTTATATAAAAATAATTGAACACTAAAAAATTATAAAATAAATTGGTAGCTTTAAAAATACAATTTTACCGTAAATATTTTTTGTAATTATAGTAACTTTTTATTTTTTATTATTATTAATTTTAAGAAATAATAATAGAATATATGTAAGATTATTATCGTTTTAAAATATTTAAAATTTTTTGGTAGAAGTAGAATTTTTTGAATTTTATGTATTCATGAAAATTAATGGTAACAAAACATCAAAAATTATTAAAAAAAAAACAATTTTTAAGAGATGCTCTTTAAAAACCTGTTTTTGTTTTTTTTTTTTTTCTCTCCCCAAATTATCGTTTTAAATAAATGCTGATGTGGCGAATATTTAGTGTTTAGTTATTCCATATATTTCCATTATTGTGACCGGTAAAGACAAAATTATTAATTGTTATTGTCTTTTTTTCAATGGAATTCCGCAACTTTTTCTGAGTATTTTCGGAAGATTTTCTCTCTAATCATTGTCAATAGATCATTGTTTTACTCTAATATGCAAAATATTAATTGAGTAATATTAAATACAAATAAAAGTGGTTTTTATTGACGTTTACAGCACATATTCATTTTAAAAACAATTATTTCAAGAATTATTTATTTTATTAGTTTCCTCTTAATTAAAATAAAGCAAGAACTAAATAAATAAATAAAAAATAAAAAATCAGGCATTGAATCTCAGACAATTTCTATATACTATAATTTTTGTCACACACACACAGTTCTAGGTTGGGAAATGAATATTAACTCAACTTGCTTTATATTTTCCAATGATTTTGAAAAGGAATTAATTCATATGAATTTTAAGCGGAAGATTTGTTTTACAATTTAGGCTAACAAATGTAATATTTATTTTACTTCTGAAAGTGTTATTAATATTATTTCTATGTAATTTATAAACAATCAATTAAATAATAAATTTCTGAATTATATTATACGCTAAATAAATGAAGAGTGAATAAGAAATTTCAGTAGTTATATAATACCTTCTTGTGTCTCGTGTGGTACAATTATTTCTTCTTCTACATCGTCAGTATGTCTGTAGCCTTCAGTCGTAAATTTTCCAGTAAAAACTCCCACTAGAACCAACACCGCCGCCAAAATACTCTGAAATAATTAATGTTAAAAAATTATATGCAACATGTAACTTAAAAAGTATTTAATAAATATTAAAATAGTTTTATAATCTAAGGCACAATAGATATATTAAAATAGCACTAATAGCACTTTTCATTGATATACAGTAGAAAAATTTAGGACAAAAAGAAAAGAAAAAATAACACTATACATGGGCATTAAGAAACTAATGCATATATTAAACATATAGCAGAAAAAAAATAAAAAATAAAATTTATTTGTCACTCAGGTATAAATAAAACTATTAATAACTAAAGATTATGAGATTGAAAAATTCATTTATTGAAGTGACTCTAATCTTATGCAAACCATTTTCATTTTCCTATATTTTTCAAACTGCATTTTTAATAAGAAAAAACGATAGCCTGAGTTCATTAAAAATCCATACATGTGAAGACATCTTTCAGAATTTCATTATTCTTAATTAAAAGTATTTTTTTGATGAAGGTGGAGAATTTTATAACGGTATTTATTATATTCACACAATTAAAACTGCTTCTGCTTGTTTTAAATGCAGTGAAGCTATCGAATTTATTGCATCCATCAAATTATTAGAAAATCCTATTTATCCTTTTAGGAAGCACAATGCCTAAATCCTCGACAGTGAATAAAAAAGTCAATTTGCCTGTAACGGATTATCCGCGTTATCCGAAAGTAGAATATTCAATTGGATTTAGAACAGGTCAGTATACAGAAAACTAGATTAAGGTATCCGCCAATGTTCGATACAACCTTTTCTTAAAAGTTTTAATTTTCTTTTATTTTGTTTTTAGATAAATTATGATGTAAAAACATAAAATTAGACAAAATTTCAATTATATGTAGGATACTGTGCAAAACCGTTTTGTGTCTTCAAATTCCGGTGAGACTCACAAAAAAATCTCCCTCCAGAGGGATAAGCTTCCCTGGGTTCCAAGAATTTTCTATTAAAGTAGTACCGTATTTTCCTTTATGATAACATGAATAGGTTTGTTTCCTGTTCATAGCTGCATGCAATCGATATTAGTTGTTTTTATAGCGTCTGTGATCAGTCGCAGTAGCTGAACACACCAGACCCTACTAGTAACCTCTGATCTCTGCCACTGTTGCAAACGCAATGTAATTGAAGATCTTTATTCTGGCCACCATCAGGTGAATGCATAGTTTACAATTTCTGCTCCCCGTTTGGACTAACCCAGCTCTAAAACGTCGTGAAGTTTTAAAAAAAGTCAACTGGAAACTTTTTGAATATCTATCAAATGAATTTCTGAATCCTGAAAACATTGATTTCCAACTTGACTCGGAACAGTTATAATGTAATTATCCTGTGTGCTAAAAAGTTTACTTCTAGGGGAAGGTGAAAAGATACAAATACTTTTGGTCATCTGAATTGCAGAATGCAAAGACGGGACAAACTTAAGAGAAAAGATGAATCGACTGGCAGAAGCCAAGTTGTCGCGTCTTGTAAAAGAAAAGCAACAATCTTCAGAAAATCTGTCTTGTTAGAAAAAAGAGCCTCCTTCAACGATCTCATATTAATTATTGATTTTCTTAAAAATGGTAAGAACGTCTACAATTTTCTTGTGAACGTTAATAATAAACGAACAACCGATCAGAAACAACCCTATCACGACATTGATAGAACCATCATATCTGATTCCAAGAGTACAAATTCCTTTGTGGCATATTTTTCTTGTCTATAGCTTACAGAAAATTACCCGAAATAACTTTCTAGGGTATTAACCAGGAAAATTAAGAGCAAAATGAGGAGAAAAGACTTAGCAAATGATTTTATGGGCGTTTTCACCGCTTTTATAATTTAAAATATATTGAAATTGTCTTTAGTTACTTAAAACAAAAGTTCCCAGGTGAGAATGGTACCACTTCTGAATTTTTTATGCACCTAGATGAGAGTTGCCACCAACTTTGTCATTCAGAAAATCTAAATCTAGATAATTTATAATTGAATTTTATTCAAAGTCGCCATTTTTTAACATAAGCTTTGCTTTAGTAGGAGATACTATTACGGAATTAATTAGGATGAAAAAAGTAAGCTCTCTCAAGTTTGCATTTGCTAAATAAATCATGATTTTACTAACAGTAAATTAAATAAAACTTGGTATCATGCTAAATATATACATACTTCATGAAACTGGTATAAAGATGATAAAATTTATTTAAAAATATCAATAGTAAAATAATATGAAAAATATTCCTAAAAGTAACTACAAAAACTGTACTTATGTGAACATTGGCCTTGTATTTCTTTTGAAAGTAAGGGTAAGTAAAGTTTGTATAATGTAGTTTTTAATTTGAGATACAATTCGAAGTTCTTATCGACAAGCCGTATTTTTTAATATACTCATGATATTGTTCACATGAATAAGCAAACCCAAATAAGGAAAGAATAACAAAAGCTAGTTTTTTCAGTTGATCATATGAGACTGGAATTCTATTCCAAGAGTTAAAATCAACATATCTTCCCTCTTCATATCTTTTAAAGCAGATTATTTGTGTGGTAAACTTAGTTCACATTTATTTCTCTCCAATAGTTCTAAATCGGCACAGAAACGCTCGAATTTTGAGATTGATAATTTACTTTTTAAATCAAGCAACTTCAAAGTAGCCAATATCAATATTAAAGGGTGAAAATTATGTTCTGTACCGTCACATTAAAAGGTTTTATTACAAAAGCGTCGCTTTGCTGCTTCTAAAATCTTTAAGAAAAGCTTCCTGAGAGAAAAATAAGTTAATAAAAGGAAAAGTTTTAAGGAAAAGCCTGCTGAGAAAAGCTTCCTTCATATTTATTAGTTTTGCTTTGAAATAGAAAAAGTCAATATTAAACTTACTTTTTCGACAATATTTTAATAGGTATTGAAAGTAAATTAGGGTTTCTTTCTCAAAATCTTCAGAAAAAAACGACAATTTGTTTTCGAATAAAATTTCTTCTTCTAACAACGAAAAAATTGTATTTCCTTTTCCTTGTAAATTGTGATTAAGCTGATTTAGATGAGATGTAGCATCCACGCCATAAAATAAAGTTGCTGGATTCATGGATCATTCGTTAATTCGGCAAAGTGAACTTTCTTCTTAAGAAGAAATGCTTTAATTTCAGTAAACAGTGAAGCGAACCTTTTAAAAAAGTTTTCTCTCGATAACCAACAAATCTTTTTATGCAACAACAGATCTGCATATTCACTTTCTACATCAATTAGAAATTTTTTAAGATGGAGATGGCAAAAAGGCTTAGATACAACAGAGTTAACAATTTTAGTCACCAATTCCATATCTTTGAAAATTTCTATTGGAAATGTCAGCGTACATGATACTTCTTGATGAATAATACAATGGTAAGTATTTCGTGATAAATTTTTTCTTTTAAAATAGCAACAAACCCATTTCATACACTTGTCATACTCTTCGCTGTGTCTGTTGCAATGGAAACAATTTTTTTCTAATAGAATTGAATGCTTTCAAAGCGCTCCATAACCATTAATACATAATGTATACTAATACCTGCATTAATAAATACGTTATAAATGCTGATAAAATAATACATTAAGTATAATAAATATTTTAAAAATTTAATTTGTTGTCAAAAGAAAAATAATTTTTTTTCAAAATATTTTTCTTTCAGTAACAATATTAGTAATTTAATTACTAATTCACTTCAAAAAGTAATTAGTTTCAATTGATAATTTAATTTAAAAAGAAATTTTAAAATTTATAAAAAGATGAAATTTAAAACCTAATATTTTATCTCTTTGGTGTACAAAATCCATACTAAACCACTTATTTTATTGATGATGTAGTTGAGTACTAAAGCAAAATATTATTCATTTAATTTAAATTTTTGTTCTTCTGTATCAAAAAATTTTTTTAAATACCTATAAATTAGTATAAGGTTAAAATTAAGCTCCTAACCAGGAAAAATTTTGAAATGATTTTGAAAAGGGTTTTGCTTAGAATTTTGCAAGAACATATGTTGGAAATAATCAAACAGTAAAATTTGAAAATCTTCATTATCTTTAAAAATTCGAAATAATTTGCTTTCAGAATATACTGATTAATAATTTTTAAAATGAAATTTTAAATAATCATTTCAGCTACTTCCATTTGTTTCTTAAGCAAAATATATTTCACACACGCACGGTGTGTGTGTGTGTGTGTGTGTGTGTGCGTGCGTGCGTGCGTGCGTGCGTGTATTCGTAATTATTATTAAAAAGCTAACTGTATGATCAATTAACCTTAAGATAAAAAAATTCATTAAAAAATAGTGTTTAATTGGGATGTGCTATGAGTAACAAAATTCTCTCTCTCTCACACACACACACTTTTTTCGACAGCTAATAATTTCTCAAGTTGAAATGGTAAATCCGTTTTAAAAAATATTGGTATTTTTATTCATATTTAATTTCAGTATGTAAAAGACTTAATTAAAATGCTTTCTTCATGATATCGTAATAGTTTCTTTTTTTAAAAAACTCTTTACGCTTTTAGATTTTTTTATGAAATTGAATTCTTCTGAAAGTGAGTGAAATTTTAAACTAAAACTAAATAGAACCAATTAAAAAGCATAATTATAATTATATAGATGCAGTGAATATTAATAACTGTAATAACTGTGATTATATTGATTTTAATCCTACCTTATTAATAAATTAATATATGATTCCTTTATATTTATACATACCAAAACAATAAACAAAATTTTAATAATTCATCAGTAATTCCTTTAGAAGAATTCTATAGAACGACATGCATTCAAAATAAAATAATTATAAAAATTACCAATTATATAATAAAACTATAAGTATGATAATTTTATATTGACATATAATAATAATTAACTCATATCATCAAAAACATTCGAATTTTATTAAAATAAATTGTGATTAAAAAAACCGCATGATATATTTTGATTTCATAATGCATTGAATTAAACAAGAAATCAAAATCACTACAGAAAATACTATGTTTATAATAATTCATAATAAAAAATTTTTGATTCTTTAAAAATGTTGTTAAAACTATGCAATTTTAAATCACAATGTCAACCCAAGTGAATTTCTTGTTCGCAAACTTTTGATCAAACTTGAAAAAATAAAATTAATTTATGCCATCTTTTAAAGTTTAAAAAATATCTACAACTTAAGTTAGTGCTGAAAAATAAAGATGAATATCATACATACATATAATTCAACATAAAATTGCACACATTTTTTATCCTTAAAATTTTAGAAAGTAAATATTTAAAGCACAAAAGTAAAATTAGAAGCAAGATTTTATTGACAATCCCTTCTACAAATGAAAAATTCATTTTGTTTCATGCTCATAAATTCACAGCTGAAATTAAAGTATTCTATAAATGGAAAATATGATAACGTATATAAATTGAAAGAGTAAAATGGTTCCTAATATCCGTTAGGAAACAGAACCAGCTTTTATTAATGTAATAATACCATCTTTAGTATATAAAGCAAAACTAATAATTTGGAACCAAATTGCACAAATCATAAATGGTATTTAAGAAAAAGCATCCTGAAAAATCGTAGTAGTCCCTGTAATCATGATAATTAAAAAATATTGTCTATCAATTACATTCTTAAAAACAGAGCAACGAAACTCGATAAAATGTAAATATGAAAATTAGTAGTAAAACATTATCGGCCCTTTCTTTATGCTTTAAATCTATTCAAGATCGATTATAAGCCTTGGATTCAATTCGGTAAAGGCCATGAGTAATGAAAATAATATTTGCAAATGATGACTAAAATTTTCCGATAGTTACTCAAAACAACTCAATTTCTGTTGCAATAACAGGGTCACTTTGGAAAGGGTTATTAGAAAACCTATAAAACTCATGTTGAGAAATTATGATCAAATAGCTTCCTGTATAGTAATTTAAAAAACAATCTGAATAACATATGATCACGGTGGTCTCTTCAAGCATTTATTAGTTGTTTTTGTTGTTGTGTGACAAGTGCAAAGTGAAAAAAAAAAAGAAAAGGTACAAAAAAGACAAATCATATGGGACCAAAGGCATGGAATACTGCCCTGGCCACATTTTCAGCTTTTTCCGTATAAAGGGTGTCATGGCAGCAGTTGGGGTCAGTGTTGAAGAGGGTCGGGACAACAGATATGCAGTTGTAGAGATACCTTGGATCCAGTGTAACTCCTGTGCAGTGCCTGCATTCTGCGTAAGTTCTAGATCCGTCGGGCATGATTTTCATCCCCTCATGTGCCCAGTCCGCATTCTGCTGATGGTAGACGTGATACCATGGTCAGGATTAAGCTCCGGTAGGCACCATTTTTATTTATTAGTTGTTCATTGACATACAAACACATACATACACACAAATGGATACATTGTTATAATGGAAACAACAAATAATTATTCCAAGATGAATATGTATGATTTGAAAATGTTGTACAACAGAAAATTATTCTGACTTTTTACAGCTTGATTTTAAAAATTTAGCAAGAAAATGCCTGGTAGAATTAATTTAAATTGCAGTAAAATTAATAATAAAAATGTTTGGTTAAAATGAAAATTTTAATACGCTGCTCACAATGCATTTGAACATTTAAAAACAGGATGATTATTATTATTCCATAATATTATATTTCTTTAATTTCAGTTATAATACATTGCATCAATTATGATCATTCCTTTAATTACTGTTATTGTATAGTAATATATTCCCGATTGTATCTCATTATAATAGTAAAATGAAATCAACTAATTGCAAACAAAAACAATTAAGCATAATTTTATTACTAAAAATGTTGTAAGGTGACAAACTGACAATGACTTTATTGAAATCAGTTGTAATTGTTATGCATACTAAAGACTAATTATGAAATTTTAGTTTATTATTTTCATTCAAAACTAAATGTTTTTCCTGATATTTTCCAAAAACATTCAACATTACTAAGAATTATCTTTCAAATTTGAAATAATTTATTTACAGTTTCTGATTTATTTTTATTATTTCTCAAAATTTTTACTATATAATAAAAACAATTTTATCAAGTATTTGAGGGCATGCAATTTGGTAAAAATTATATTATTCCAAATTTAATATAGTACATTATTTTAATACATTATATTATTAAAAATACGTACATATTTTAAAGTTTGCAAATGTGTTTTTGTTGAGTTAATTATTTTAATTGAAGAATTATTTCCTTAATATATTCTTTCCTTTCTTTAAAATAGAAAAGCAAAACGACGTATATTATTTTGCTGTATATGTTAACAGTTTATAAAATATGCATACATCTATATATATATATATATATATATATATAACGCAATTTTTTTATTTTTTATTAAATATTGATAAATAATGATGATATTATATATACTTTGAAAATGAATTTATCTCAATTTCACAGATTTTAAACATAAATATATTTAAATTTTAAAAATCACTTATATAATATATAGCATTTTATTTCAGTATCTTAATAAAGAAATATTATAAGAGGACCTATACCTTTGAGTTGGCAGGCATAGTCGAAGCTCCAAGTCAGAAATCCAGAGAAGAAATAAAAATAAATGTCTTAATAATCAATAAATCAAGAGAAGCATCGGTAGCTCGTGTACGATAGCGTATCCTCCCGTTCAAAAGAACAACAAAGGGATGCCGAATGTTATTATAGCTTCTGTGCGATAAGTCATTAGATAACACCAGATGCAAAGCTAAATTATTATCAGAAATTCCCAGGGGAAATAAATATAATTGGATTTCAGACAAACAGCGGACAAATTAATAGCAGAAATGTAAGAGCAATTCTGGTTAATGAAATTATATTTACAATAAAGTTGCTTTATATATTGTTATTTAATATAATTTTTTTGGCATTTTTTGTAGTATCTTAGAAATTTTTTAAAACTTACATATACTATAAAATATATATATATTTTTAAAATTCACTTAAAACAAAACTAGGAAAAAAGTACATCTTTTAAAATAATTCATAACAAAATAATTATAAGATAATTTCAGTAATTTTGCCTATTTAACGTTTTTAAATTTTAAAATTAAAATACAGTATCTCATTATGAAGGTTCCCGAAAACCAATTTTTTTTATTGATGAATCAGACTATATTAAAAACGGTTGTTCATTTTTTTCAAATTATCAACTCTTAATTTTCATGATTGCTTTAATAAAAGAAAATGAAAAAAATTGAGCTAAAATTTTAATCTCTTTCACAACACTCTTGTTCTGGAATTAAAATCACTATTCAATAAAATTAACTTTATCAATTTTAATTCAATGAAACAAACTTTATTATACTTGTATAAATATAGAAAGATATTAATATACCAAATCCGTATGATCAAAATCATTTAAGACATGATTTTGAGTTTGGAAAATCGATTTACCTCTTTTAAATATATAAAAGGGTTAACATATTTACCATTTTTTTCAAAGATAATACAGAAATGCTTTTGAGAAAAGAAACTAACTCATCTCACTGTCCGCAACTGACATAACATCTATTGTACAATGAAGGCAATCAAATGTGTTTGACTTTTCTACGTCTATACTATACATAAATTTATATTTATCATTGTTATATAGTATTTTATTGATTTTAGTGAGACATTTGAATTGAATCATATTTTTCCATCCTTTTAAATTGTCTTTTGAAAATTCGAAAATTTATTTAAAAATCCACGTTTACATTCACCTATATCTCTTCATTTATGATAGGCAATCACAAAAATGCTGTGAAGTGATTGAATCAATTCTCTAATTGTGGTATAATTTACTAATTATTCGATAAGAATACTTTGCTGATCATTAGTCTATTGAGCTTAAAACTATATTAGATATCGATAAAAATACTAGAAAAAATTTTTTCTTTTTCATTAGCTAGTAAATTTTTTTTGCTAAATTTCTCTAATTTATGACAATTGTAATAAAATATTTTGTATGGTACAGCTAGAAATTTAATACTAAAATCTTTTGAATCCATCATTAAATATGACTCGATTCACTAGCTATTTGGTAATCGAGCCACGATATATATTTACCAGAGCAAATTGAACGGTTTGAAATAAACTACAAATCACTTCAAATATCACCCGTAAATAGGAATAAGACTCAGAAATGTTTGAACTAATTTTTCAATTACAATCATTGTTTCTGCACTCTCTTTTATATTTGGCAAATTAAAAATAAAATAGTACAAATAATGAAAATAGTTTTTTCTTTCTTTGTTGTTTATTAATATTTTTATATAAAAATAAAAAATATTAATAAGAAAGTCATTTCGTAAAAACATAAATATAAAACAATTGGCTGAAATACTAAGAATGAATTAGTTTATTTTAAGAAACCACAGTATTTTCAGTGATTGAAATATTTTGGGCATATGGTTATGCATTTGTGTGTGTACTATTATATTTATACAAACTTTAAACTATAAATTTTAATACATTTTTATTCAATACATTTTATATTGTAGCAATATATTTCATTATAAGAATAAATAAGCTAATATTTCATTCTTTGCACTATTTTCTGAGAGAAGGTTGATTACTTCAGCAATTGTGCAACTTCTTATAGGTTTGATTTGTCCCTGTGCTGTCACTTTTTGCAAACAGCAGATCTTTCTGGAAAGGGAATTGCATTTTAGAATGGGATCTAAGTCACATAAAACTTAACATCCACGCCTAATATTCACACTTGGAGTGGAAATTAACTGGATGCCACTAGTTATACAGAGATACTAATTATACAGCTGGCCATTGGGCTAAAATCGCCAATGACAATATTCTAAAGGTAGTGAAATTTCCAGAGATGACTTAACTCATTAATTCCAACGACAGCATCTGAAAACTTCCAAAGAATCGAAAATTCAAGGAGAATAATTTTTAATGTTGATTTAGAAATCATATTTTTAATTACAAAATATTGAAAAAATGCATAAGAAATAAGAGTTGATAATTATTGCATAGACTTCGATAATTTATCAAAAGATAAACTTGATTATAAAACTTCAAGGCAGTATAACTAATAATGACACACTATTATATACTGAATATTCAACTTAGTAACTGGTAAAAGCATGGCTCATAACGATGCATTTTTCTGTTATGTTTAGAAAGGAATGATTAAGAATACGAATGTCATTTCACCATACTTTCTGCTAAACATTCAACAATTAATCTGAAATATTTTGGGGTGTAAATATTTTGGGGACTGAAATATTTTGGGGTGTTTTCTATGTATCCTACCGTATCTCAAACACTTTCAAGTGGTTAAAGATATAGTGATCATGATGGTCAAGAAAGAGTATTAACTGTGTGTGAAGTTAATTTATAGATTTACTTTTTTAATAACGACAAACTCTGGGTGGCTAACCCTTCGCTATAACAAAGCCGTAAATTGCTACTCATTTATCGTTACCTATTGGGCACCTGTGAAATTAGTCACGGAAGCTACATCAACACAAATCCATTTATAGGATGGGCCACATTCATACATCATCTGCGAAAAAAAGGGCATCAACACAAACCCATTTATAGGATGGGCCACATTCATACATCATCTGGGAAAAAAGGGCATCAACACAAACCCATTTATAGGATGGGCCACATTCATACATCATCTGCGAAAAAAGGGCATCAACACAAACCCATTTATAGGATGGGCCACATTCATACATCATCTGTGAAAAAAAGGGCAGAGAAACAGAGAGAAATAAATATCCATGCTCGAACCGGGATTCAAACCCTGGACTATCAACCTAAAAGTCAAGAAAGAGCTAACCCTTCAGCCATCTTCATAGACTTATGAACCGCATTCGTCTGACTTTATCTTGTTAAAACCTGTTTATATAAGGATGATGTGACATGAAGGTAGTAGGATCGAATCAAATTATATGCGTTTAGAATCATATTAAATACAATAAGCGATAACTGCTGTCATAAGAAAGAGAACACCAGATCATAATATCAGAAGTAATGGCTATATTCTTCTGTAAAATAAAAGCTGATTAAGGCCACTAAGCCTGAGTCTGCAATAGATGAATGATAGTTGTTTGATCAAAGAGAGAAGCGAGATTAGATGAAGAATAGATTCCACTTATTATATTTATGCCATTCAAAGACGGATTTTTATAAAAATAATTAATTTAAAAATCCTATTAATTATTTATAAAAAAATCAAATGGCAGTCGGAAGTAAATTTAATAAAAAAAAATGTTCACCGTACCCATGCTTTGAAATGAAGTTCAATACAATGAGAGTAGACTAAAGATTTGGCAAAATTTTGTTTATATTCAAATTAAAAAAATTCATTAAAACGTACAAATTTTAAAATCTCCATAAAATGTGTTCATATGGAATTTAACAATAAAATGATAAAAATCCAGCAGAAACTTGAAATTCAACAAAATTTTATCATAAAAATAAAATCCTTGCAATTATTGTAAGCTTCGTCAAAATAAAATTTTAATTGAGGAAAAAATTATTTTAAATATGAAAAATAAATTTTTCTAAAGTTTTGTAATCGCGTATTTACTTACTTCACCAGATGAACAGATTAATATAATTCCCATATAAAAATAAAGTGCCGTTGTGATAATGCAAGAGATTTATAGAAATGCTTTTAAATTATCTTCTAGTTTTGCGAATAAGAAAAAAAATATTAATGTGATAATCATTTGTGTGAAAATGATTTGATTGATAATTTTACCTTATAGTGATAAAAGAATTCTCTTTTATTCTTAATTCTTATTCGTTTGATCAAAATAAAAAAGATAACTTTAAGAAAAATTGCCATCTGTATGACACAATTTTAATTGTTATGATTTTAAATTATGTCCATGATTTTTGTCATAATTTCAACTGTTTTATACTCATATACAAAATATTTCTTCGAAGTTTAAAGCAACATAATTATTCTCAGAAAATAAAAAAATTTACAGAATTCTAATCAGAAAAATCCGAATCATAAAATTGTTGTAAACAGAAGTTGCAGTATCTAACAGGTACTTCATTTTAAAATTTAAGTGTTCTTAGTCTGTAAATTATTAATCAAGAGAAATCATTAGTTTCTTGGATATCAAGTCAGAACAGTTGAAAGTATGACTTATATAATTCAAATTTGGAGTTAAAATTTCAAACTACATTCATAAAAATAGCAAAATTTTAATCTTAAATAAAATAATTAATAAATCTTAATTTATGCTTTTTCAAAAAAAAAAAAAAAAAAATCTTGGTAATTATTTATGTGCTCGTTTTACAGACGGTCGCAGCACTGTATTAGAAATTTAACACAAATTAGTAGGAAAAACAATCAGGAATTTTAAAATAAGTTGTAAAATTAGCTATCCACAATTAGAAGAATTTACGACTTTTAAATAAGCATGTTAATTCAAGTTTCTCAACCATAAAATTTAAAAAAATTAGAAAAATTGAGAAAAAAATCATTAAAAAAACAAATAGAAATGTAAAACGTACAAAAATGGGCTCCCAAAAAGCGATTTTTTAAAAATTTTAATTCGTGCATGGGAATTAAAATTAACATACCACCTTAGGAAACAGCTTCTAGTTCGTAAAATCGTGAATGTTCATAAATTAAAGGTTCGTAAAAACTAGCATAAACTGCATTAGTACTCAACCATAAATATCTAACACCACAAAATATAAAAAATTAGTATATTAATCAGAAAATTTGTAGAAATTTAAAATAATACCAAAAGAATTTTGTAGTCATAACCATATCACATCTTCAATTGTTAATCAAATTTTCAATAAATTCATAATGTTGATAATTCGGTTGTTAATCATTGGTTGTTGAACTCATATTCAATTATTTTCACGCTTTTCATCTTTCATCGTTATCTACAAAATGAGTCGTTAACAAAGATTTAATATACCTTTAAAAACATATTTTCTCATCAACTCTGACAACTTGAATCACTGTAATTACTTAATAACTAAGACGAAACCTCTTAATTTCTATTATTTGCAAAGGTTTTCGCGATACAATTATTGCAAATATGTATTGTGGAAAAAAAAAACATTTCTATTTAATATTATTGTCCTGAGTCCATCCATTTGTTTCATAATCAAAATAATATTTTTATAAATCTAATTTCGAACTCTACATATACATATACATACATATACATACATATATATATATATATATATATATATATATATATATATATATATATATATATATATATATATATATATATATATATGTATGTATGTATATATATATATACTTGAATAATGAATGAATAAATTACCAGTTTTTTTAAAAAAAAAATGTGTGTGAAACGTTCCTAAATTTTAATAACAGAAATGAAAGAAAATTAAAATAATTTAAAAAACAGCTATTGATTTTTTATCCTAAAAAAAACATGGCAAGATAAGTTTTATTTAGAAAATTATATAACTGAAACTTATAGTTAATAATTTCTTTTAAATCTAGTTTTCTTTTGAAATTTCATATTTTCCTAAAGTATAAAGCTTTTATAAATGTCTGAATATATGAAATATATACGTGTAATATTTATATATATATATATATATATATATATATATATATATATATATATATATATATATATATATATATATATATATATATATTTATATATATATATATATATATATATTTGTGTTTCATCTCACTATGATAAGCTATTTATTCCTAGAAATAATATTTTTAATGTAAATTTATGTAAATATTTTAAATATTTACATTTAATTTTAGAACAAAAAAAAATCTTTATTGCCTATACAGATTCTGCAATTTTTTAATTATTCAAGATATTTCAGTAAAAAAAGATATTAATAAAATTATTAGTAGTAATAATGGATAAAATTTTTAAATATTTCTTTAAGAAGTGAAAATTTATTTAAATCAATTACTCACTCCAACAATTAAAATAGTTATTTTCCTTTTGTACCACGGGATGGCAGCAGCATTTGGATTCTGAAAAGAAAATGTGGATCGCATATGCCGTTGAAGTAACTCCATCATTGGTCACAAAACAAAATTAAATATCATTATAAATAGTATATTTTTATCACTGTTATTTTCTTTCCGTTAGAATTAAATACTATGATGGAACGTTGTTAGTTCTGTTTCCCTCTCTCATTCGAATATCAATTCGAATATTTTCTAACATCTCACCCAGTTCTTTCTATATCCATAACTAAAACTATACAAATTGTATAATAAATCATTTAAAATTTTTGATAAATGATGTTGATATTTTTGGAAATATCTTGCACCGCAATTTCGATTTTTTTTCGTATTATTGTTTTAAAGTAATAACAATTGCCACAGCACTTAAAAAATCCCCTCGGAAATTAACAATAATCTGATTCACCTGGTGCACCTGTTTTTCGTGGCACACAAATGGAGTTCAAGGTTACCAAAGGGTTGGGATGACACATTTGTATGAATAGCATTTTTGGCGATCTCTAAATCAGCTCCTCAACTGGGATAAAGAAAGCTGAAGAGCTTATATAATTTTTTTATGTAATTGCTTGATTACGTAAGAAATTACTCTGAAGCTTATAAAAAAGTATATTCTCTGTTAATATCAGATTATTTATACTTTTAAAAAATTTCCGAAAATAAATACTTATATTTTTAAACAAACAAATTAGTATTTTTTGTCTTAATAAATATTTTTTATATAAAAATTACAAATCAATATTAAATTCATTTATTCTATTATTGATAAACAAATTTACTTAATTTATTAATGATTTCACAGTATAAAATTCATATACAATATACTTTGCACAAAAATATATATTCACTTCTAAATTGTAAGTTAAATTAAAACTGAGATTAAGAAACTAAAATAATCCTAATATTAAATTCAAATAAATAATTCAATTCAAAAGAATATTTAAATAATTATTTCAATTCAAAAGAATATGCAAATAAATATTTCAATTCAAAAGAATATTCAAATAAATATTTCAATCCAAAAGAATATTAAAATAAATATTTCAATTCAAAAAAATATTCAAATAAATATTTCAATCCAAAAGAATATTCAAATAAATATTTCAATCCAAAAGAATATTCAAATAAATATTTCAATCCAAAAGAATATTCAAATAAATATTTCGAATCAAATAAATATTCATATAAATATGTCAATTTAAATAAATTATGTCATAAAGCTTTTACATACTTTATAATGTTATAAAGTTTATTATAATGTTTCAATATTCTTTATAATATAATTTATTTAAATTGAAATTAAAATATTTATATGAATATTTATTTGATTCGATATACCTGGCTATTGAAATGTTTCAGCGATATGTAACTAAAATATTCCATACTTTTTCTATAAAATATATTTTACTGATTTTATTTCTGCTGCCAATAAATAAATTTGGCTTAAAAAAGTATCTTCATCGGACAAATTATTATTCTTCTTTTTCGTCAAACCGAGTAAAAACATCTCATAACCTAAATGGAACTATTTCATCAAATTTTTAGTGGAAACAGGAACCTAGTTACATTAAGTGGCAACAAGAATAATAAAAAGTTAGTGAACTTACAGTTACAATATTTCATAAAACTTATTTTTGTGTGTTTCAAAATAAAAAAATGCAAACAAAATAACAGCAAGCATTGCATCAATAAAAAATATTGCATCTTAACTTATGATTAAAGGATTGAAAGAGAATGCTGTAGTTGAATATTATATCTGTCAATCCGCGTTCTTATAAGAACTTTTTAATTACGAAAATATTTAAGTATGACAGTGCAAATGAATTTTTACTTTAATTTCCTCAGAAAAACTTCATTTAATAAGAGCATTATTCATAAGAATTCACTAATGCCTAATCACTGACCAGTAAGACTCATTTTCATGAGAATATTACTCATTTTTGTGGGTGTAAGCTCATTTCAACTAGTTGAAATATACAACTTACACATTCAGAGCCTTAAAAGTTTTTTTTCTACATTTGTATATTACTTGTATAACATAAAGAACTTTTAGTTCTATATAAATACATTGATACTTTATTTTGAAAGAATCTGTCATCCTACGTGTGACCAGCATTCTTTTCTTCAAAATATATGTTATTTGAGTGCTATTGTTAACAGATACAATATCAATTAACCCATAGCGAATATAAACGAAGAATAAACAGTTAGTTATATAACATATTTTACAAAAAGCATTGAATTAACATCAAAAAAAATTTTTTTTTGCGCATATGCGAAACTTAAGCTCGAAATCAGAAAGATCTTAGTTTTTTGTTTTGCTTTTGTATTATTAAAATATAAAACCTCATAGTTCGTATCAAATTAATAAAGCTTAACTCTTAATTACTAGTAACGTCAGGATAAAAATTTTCCTTATCTTAAGCATTGATAAGCAAATGGAACAAATTTAAATGAATTCATCCTCACTATGTCTATTTAAATTATGTTAAATTAAACTAAAATCTGTGGTACGATTGTCCATTTGTGGGCCAAGGTCTGTAGCTCCCTTATTTGTTTTCCTGACCGAGGCCCATGGAGTACGAATATAGAAATAGAGTTTAATATCAAAGCCCACACATATATAGAGAGAGAGATTTTACAGACTGTGGATTAGACATAGAATTTGGTCATTTCTCATATTTTACTACTTTTCTCCCAGGCGTTTTCCAGGTACTTTTTCATCATATATGCATAAAGAGCAAATTATTTCTAAATTTTGTAAGCAGATTTTAAATTGAAATGTATCTTTCATGTCAAATTTACATAGCGCAATCAAGATTGGATAGCAAGTATTTTCTTATTTTTTGACTCGAAATAAAGCTAAAATTCTACTCAAAATCAAGTTTTGGGTTAATTTAATATTAAAATACACTATAAAAAAGCCTTTACTTTATAATTTAAATTGCATAGTTTTGAAAAATCAATAAACAAATTTATGTTAGTTTACCACTGTGCCACAGATTTGATTCCTTTTGTGTCTGATTAAACATTGGTACTCATAAACAAATTAATTAATTCGGACAATTTCTAAAGCTTTGCTTAATATAACTATTGGAGCTTGGAAATATTTAGAATTTTAATTTTATCGACTTCGTATTATGGTAACTGAAACTTTCATTAATAAAATTGATGAAAGGAGCAAAAAACATACAGAGACACTATTTTTTGTAAAAAAAAAAAAAAAAAAAAAAAAAACTAATTTTTATTCACTATACATAACCCAGAATGAAGACAGAGTATTAAAATAATTAAATTCGGATAATTAATATATTTTCATTAAATTTTTTTTAAAAAAACTTTAGTTTTTAATTATTTTATAATATTTGTTATTGCATTCTATCAAATAAGTAGAAAACAGCTGTAATATCAAAAGGAAACACCGCATTTGAAAAAATGACTTAAATATTTTAGATATATGTCTCATCAGTGTGAAAGTCTAATAAAATTAAATTACGAACCTTAATATTCCTAGTCTATTATGTCCTTCAGATACATTTTCTTGCCATATCCATCTATCTAGGTGCATATTTATCTCTTTATTTGGGGATATAATTTCAACATTCTTTAGATGTTTATATTATTGATGTCATTTTCACCGATTTCTAATCACCTTTTAATTATTTTGTCAATCCTAATAAAACATTTTTTTCAGTCAATGTAAACGACACATCGGCAGAAAAGCAACTGGGTAAAAAACATAACTTTTAAACATGAAAATGCATGATGTTTCTCCTCGAAATTATGGTATATCATTCAAATATTTCTACAATACTAATATAGCTTAAAAAAAATTTTCAGTTGGGGGAAATTAACGCAGAAAAATAGTACTTTAATACAAGATAAACTCAGAATAATTTATTGCAGTAATGGTGCAAAAATTTTTTGTTGTTATTATTAAAACTAAATTAAAAGAACTCGTGAAGTTTTTTCTAAAAATCAATGCATGTCGCTTACTTGAAAAGCTTAAAAAATAATGTGTTGTTAAATTTGAAAAATATTTATTCAACAATAAACACATAATTGAGAAATATTTAACTTAATAGTTCAGTCAAATGGGAGTTTTTATAAATATCTATCCTACTTTAGAACTTACCATAGATAGAAGACCACATTTCCATTTCCCAAATTAAATAACCCGGAAAATTCTTAGGTTCACTTTAGGTAGTCGTACCTAAAAGAAATCAGACATGTCACGTTGTTTAACAAGGGACAGCACAGAACCACAGAAAGCAATACTTCACACAATGAGACGTGGTGGATCTAGTTTTGGACTTAACAGTTTATTCAAGTTATTGTAAGTCAATATTCTAGTCACTGCTATTTATTATTATTGTTAACAATAATTTGAGAGTAAAAAATTAATATTCTTAATGATAATTAATTTATAATTCAACGATTTAATAATTTATTTACTTCAACTAGTAGTTATTTAATTTTTCAAGCACTCTAAAATCATATGTGTAAAACAACAGTGTAACTAAAGTGCTAAAGCAAGAAATATAAGAAAATAAAAAATTGTATTATATTTTGGAAGATAGCGAGGGTGTGAGAATTTTTTACATTAGTACAAGAAAGCGAAAACTATCAGATAAATAAGAACGGAGAAATCATATGGTTGATAAAACTTGCCTTAAATTTCACCACTAGAATTCAATTAAAAGTGAAACTGAATTCAAAGCCTCTTGAATTCAGATTCTAAATATTCAACATAAAATACTGTTAAGACAACTGGTATAAAATTTTGTATTATTATCGAAATGTTGCTATAAATGTAATTACATCAAAATAGTTTATTACAAGAAAATGCAAACATTGCATGTATATCATAGACTCTATTGGAACAAATCATTGAAAAGTCGCTTCAGAAACATTTTTTAGTATAACTACATATCTTTACTTCAAATATCAGGAAAATATGATTTTACGAAAGACAAAGTCTCATGAAAAGTTTTATTATGCAAATAATTAGAATTGCATCGCATTTAGAGGAGACAAGAGGGGTAAGCATCATCTGAAGTACTGCGCACAAATGAAAAGTTGTGCAGCGGATTTCCCATTCAAAAATGCAAATTTATCCAAATTTGCTCAGAATATCATCTTATCTCTCGAATAACAAATGTAAACGCTTATCAGCAAGTCTCGAATTTGATTGAAGCAGGAGTATTTCGTGTCGAGCGTGTGGATTATCGCTCCTTGACAATACCATTCATACTTGTCGAAATCCTATTAGTTTCATGCAAATATGTAATCAATGAGTTGCTGAAGGCCATACTTATTCGTATATAAGAACCCTAGATCTTCCCATGACTAAAACCTTTGGAACAGACACATTGGGAAGTCGGTCATTCAAAAATTGTACAGCTACATTGTTGACCACTGATTAGAGCGGGACTTGTTTGCCGCATGTCAATATTCGCATATCCAATCCGCACATTTCAATGACGCTTTGAAACAGTGTAATGAACAGCGTAACGGCTTAAGATTATTATAAATCATTTTGATATCCATCTCGTAAATAGACTTTTGGAAGAACTTTTCATAGATATTGACAATGATCTATGAAAAAATAATCTCAAAATGATGCTTTTCCTCACAAAATAAAATCTTATATAAAGAATAAAAAAAAAAACGTATTGAATAAACCTTAGTAGTGCTTGAAATTCAATTCAAGGACGACGTTATTAAATATTGAAATCGAGACAATTTTCTTCTGTGTTTCAATGCATTTTTGATTGACGATATATTGCAAATGACCGAATCACATTCTTTACAAAGGCTGGAAGCAACACATCTTCAAAAATAGAAACAAAAGAAATCTATCTCGTTATCTTTTAATAAATGAACTGTGA
Source organism: Latrodectus elegans (assembly GCA_030067965.1). Taxonomy (NCBI): domain Eukaryota; kingdom Metazoa; phylum Arthropoda; class Arachnida; order Araneae; family Theridiidae; genus Latrodectus; species Latrodectus elegans. The sequence continues at coordinate 72,702,039 of CM057810.1, read as the reverse complement.
AAATGTAAAAAGGAGAGAGGAATCTATACTGTAAATATTTTGTCTCTACTCCTGCATGTTATGCACAAATCACAAAAGAAATAAGAGGGGAAAAAACTACTCATTTCTTTATTTTAAACGAAGAGTTTCGGAGGGGAGTGTTGCACCATTTAAAATTTTATTAGATCTCAGTATGAATAACTTTACAGAGTATTATCAGTTTTAATTATGTTTTTAAATAATTGCAAACGCTATAAACTTAATTTCGATATGAAACATTGTTTTTATTTTAAGCTTTCAGAGACTGGCATTCCGATGTAAGTTAAATATTATTCTGTGCAACCATCCTCAACTCAACTACAAGAAAAAAAAATCGGCAGACAAAGTTGCAATTTTATTTATATAAGAAACAAAATCTTTATTCTTATACTCAGATAAAATATTTCTTCTTTTATTTGCTTTCTTACATGATGTTGCTAGTTTAATGGGTAGAGTGTGTATGCAATGATTTGATTTAAAATTTCTTTAACAAATAACAGTCATCGGTTTATAAATTCCACTGTAATAGCTACAAGTAAGGTTTAAATAAATATATAAATTGTAATATTGAATACTGAGATTGAAAAAATGCCGATTTCTCGATTCAAAAAATTATTTAATTCCCATAAAGATAGGATGCTTAATATATGTAAAAATTTGTTGAATGTATGCGCAATACGTTTTACAAAAAATTTCAATGAGGTTCATGAATTCTATACTCTCCATAATGCGATATTTGAGATTGTATTGATAACGATGGATTCATTTGACAGAGTAGAAAAAATAGGAAGCAATTTTAAAAATATACTATTTTCGGTATTTCTTTTTACCAGCATTTGAATTCAAAAAATATTCTGCCAATTTTAACAGGAAAATCACCATGAAATGAAAACGATTTTTTCTACAAAATAATACCAGATGATTTATTATACTGAAATAACCTGACATTATACAAACATTCCTTTTATAAAATGTAAACATTGCTTGCATTTTTAAAAATAGAAAAAAAAAATGAATTTTTTTTAAAGGAATGTCTGAGAAACAGAATTCAATCATCCAATCAATTTTCAATTTATCACATTAACTGCAAATATTTTCGTGGGATATTAATAAAAAAATTTATTAGATAATAAAATAACAATTGTAGATTTCAAATTGCTTAAAAGAAACTGAGCAGATTTAGCCCTAACTACAATTTTTCTGAAAAAAAAAAAAGGTTACTTAAAACAGTTAAAGACTGCAAAAATTTTGGAACTTGTTCAAAAAATAGATTTTGCATTCTTTCAGAAAAAATAACTAACGAAATTACAAACATTTTGATTAACGAGCAAGATTTTCTTTTCCATTTAATAATAATTTCGCTTTCAAATACATTTTAGATGATATAGAAATCATTTAAACTCCTTCCAAATTTTATGAAGCAATGAACGCGGAATACATTTTTATTTCCAATGATACTCTTCGAAACTGAAAATTACATTTGATTTATGAAGAAAGATTTAGAAGATATCTCAAAATATTAAAACGCAAAGCAGTATTTGGTATGGCTAAAATTCCATACATATTTTTTCAAATAATTTTGCATCAGAGCTGCTTACATCTTTAATTTACAGCATACTTTATTTGTACATTTTGTTCTGGTAAAATATTATCTTCAGCTTGAAATGGGTTATTATGTTCAAAAAAAGAAAGACATGCTGAATTAGTGTTTACTATAAAATATTCAGGTATGTTTTACAATTATTTATAAATAATCATAAGAAGATTTATGTAAATGAAAGTACATAAGAAATTCACACAATGTACTCTTAAATGCTAATATTTTTTAATTTATTCAATTCTTATCACAAATATATAGGACCCGACTTATCTTGATTGGGGCCTTGGGTAAAAACTTCTTCATGTGTCCCCTCTGCTGCACAACAACAAACTTTCCAGTCGATTTGACAGATGATTCTATTTGAATGACAACGTAAAATGAACATTTAGGGACCGATCTAATATAATGGCCAGTAGCAACTGCTCCATATGCTCTTGTTTTAATGAAGTTCTGCAAATATCGTATAATAAACGTAACCACAGTACCAAATATACAAATTGTTAGGAATATAGGAATCATCAAGATCTTCATTAGATATGGCAATAAGTTTGTTAAATTTTTGTTAATCAATATGAAATTTGTTAAATTATATACCATTTTTAAAAAAATATTAAATTAAAACAAACTAACAAGTGAAATCAATAAATGAGATAGATGCAAATCTTCCAACTTCTAACCCCATAAGTACATTAATTTATTACATAAACATAATCTTTTTGTGCTGAAAATAGTTTACTAAGACGAAATAATTATTTATCACTCAAAAATGTATAATTGTGGTTCATCATTATGTGATAAATCCTGAATATCTTGTGTCGTTAAACTTGAAGTGATTGCCAGCTGGCAGTTTTTATTTAACTTAAGAGAAATAAGTAGGAATATATTTAATAAATGCTTAGCAATGTTTTTTATCCAGTGCAGCCATTCGTTAATCATACTTAAAGTATGTATCTGAAACAAAGCAAAAGTTGTGGGGATATTTATGAGTGCTAATTATTTCTAGAATAAAAATCATCATGCGAAAGATTTTTCATGTTTTAAATACATTATATGTATATCCAAAATCATTTAATTAAAAAGCATTAATTAAATATCATATAATATTTATAGATTCTTAAGAAGTTATCTAATTTTATATAATGCTATTTAAACTTTTTCTTTTGTTGTTTTATTTTAAAATCAATAAATATTTCTTTTGAGAGATAAACATTGCTTTTAGCTAGGCAGTTTGGCAATATAAAATTTGTGCATCTCAATTACTTTTGTAAACTTTTTATTTGGCAACTGTTTACATTGTTATGGCTGCCTCTGGAAATTAATCTTGTTATTAACGGTTAAACGGCGAAAAAAAATATCGTGTTACGAGGAAAATTGTGCTGACATTTCAATCTGATAACGGTTAAGTGAATATTAGAAACTGCACCTACTAATTTTACTTCAACGTGTTGAATATAGTTTTTTTTAATGATATTATAATGTAAAAATATTAAATATCTTAAGTTAAAAACTCTTTTTTGGTAAGTTGTTTTAAATTTGAATAAGTATTATATATATATTTTTTGATGATTTATTTCTCTCTGAAAACAAAACTTCTTTAATAATGTGGATCATTCGTAAAAAATAATCTGTTGCGCTTCGCGCTCACCTCATTAAATTTTTCTTGTTTTCCCAACATTTTTCGTGGCAGTGTCAGTAAAAATACTCCACGATCTTAATTAGAATAAAGTTATAATAATTTTGGAATTATTATTTGGTTTGATTGAAATTATTTACTTTAGTTATTATTGATTTTTAAGTTCTATTAAAGGTATGTTCTCATTATTACTGCTTACAAATTTACTTCATATTATTTTTGAAGAAAGTTTTGTGTATACAAAAGAAGAAAAAAAAAAATCAATCAGTGAATATTGATAATCAAACATATTTTATGTGTATTCTATATAAAATTTTATTTAACACAGAACTATTACTGATTAGCGTTTATGTTTAAGCAATGTTGCTTTAATATTTATATATATATTACTCATTTGACAGTTTAATAAATAACCATAAAATTATTAAGTAGAGCTTGTGCAATTTCCTCATTTTTTCCGATCTTCGTATAAAATATATTGTTATCAAAATTTGTTATGGATTTTTTCACGATTATGATATATGTAATAAAGGAAAATTTTCATATTTGTGAAGTTATGAATTCATTCTAAAATTCATATGTTTTAAAAATACTCTTAAAGAATTTATTTCTGTAATATTATTTTATTGTATGTATGTGTTATAGCAGTTTAATAATTGTATGTTAATAGTTATTTGGCATTTTTTGTATTCTCAAGAAAGAGGAAATGCATACAAGTTTTTTAATTTGTCATTTTATAACTATTGTTAAATCTTTGTTAAGATTCACAAAATAGAAGAGAAAGTGAAACTCTTTTACTTATTGACATTTATCAGAAAGAAAAAGTTTTCTTTTGTTTATTTTCTTATGAACAAGTTTACGTATGCATAGTATGATTATTGTTTCTCATTACTTTTGTAAATGTATTGTAATATACTTTCCATATCTTGAGTTTTTCAACATATTTTTGCTATTCAGTACTATAAAGTTCATTATTTATTAAGTACAAACTTGTTCTTCTTAAAAGTGATATTGAATGATTTCATGTCAGAAAGTATGTTTTTCATCTAATATTCTCCTCAGTAATAGTTTGCATTTTGGAAGGTAACTGAGAATACCTGTAAGTCTGAAAAATTTGTATCTCAAATGTTTGATCAGTAACTGATAAAATAAAATTTTAACATTTTATCAATTACAATTGATGCACGAGTTAAGTTAGAATACAATACTTTGCTGTTTTTACTATTTTGATTTTTTTAACTTACTTACTCAGAATATCGTAAATAATGTGTAATATGTCTTGAAAACATTTATAATTTTTTAAACATTTATAATTTTTTTATGTTGTAAAATACATGCAGTGGTTACAATTGCTACATGCATGTCTTGTTGCTGTTGCTCCATTATTTTTCTCTTTTTTTTGTGATAGAGTACTGTACTGTGATTTTGAAATTAACCAACAAAAAATGTGACTAGTGGTTGTAAGAATAAGTTAAACTTTGGATATTGTTACAGATGTTAATGAAGATATTGTAATAATTTTATTTTAATTAAAAAATCATGGAATATCACATATAAATCAATAATGACAGGAAGAAATGTATTTTTTCATACATTTATGTTTAATCTGGACATCAACAAAAGGCTTAAAATATGTATTCTATTTATAAAAAGTAAATTCCAAATTATATTTTAAAGAAAAGAAAATGTGGGAAAAATAGTATTTTTGTTTTAATATAGTTTTATTTTAAAAATAGATGTTTTTCTTAATGTTTTAGTTAATGGTTTTCATAATGTTTTTCTAAAAAGTACATTTTAGCATTTTCTCTTGATTATAAAGTTACGTTCAAAGAGTTAGATAAGTTGAGTTAGAACAACAAATGAGTAGCTACCAACTTGCAGCAAATGTAAGCCATACCTAAATTTTTCATTATCTCAGATTATAGCAAAAATACAAAATTTCTTTATGAGCAGCATTACTAAATTTACTGGAAAGTTCAGTTATTCTTAGAATAGCATTTCAGTAGTGTGGAATAGCAGGCAGTCATTCTTTTCTCAAAATGAATGAATTCTTCTAGATTGTTTTCAGGGTGACATTGGGGATTAAGTAAAATAAAAACTGAAAAAGTGAACTATGATTTAGTTATAATCTTGATATGATAAGTGTCTTGCAACTTTTGCATGTGTGCCTGAATTATCTTTTCAAAGTTGGTTAAGACAAATTAATTAAAATTCCATTGTAAACAAAACAATTTTGTCACCAGGAAACTGTTGGCAATGTTTGTGTTCAACATGAACTGTTGACTTTTCGGTGCTTGATAGTCCATATCAAAAGAATTTGTAATGAAAAGCTTAAAAAAAGAAAAAAAATTGGAATTTTCAATAATCTTATTGAAATTGAAGCTTATTTTAATGAAAACAATTCTGAGCACTATTATAGATTATGTAGCTAGGATTAGAAACTGAGATTCATAAATGTGAAAAGTGATGTGCTTGATCATCCATGTTGAATTGATTACCTATGAACAAATTAATTATTTTTATTTTTGACAATCTTTAATAGTTTTTAAAAATAACTGTACTAGCTTGTCATGGTATTAATTTTAACCCTCAAGATACATGTACATGTCGTTTTGAAATTAACAATTTATGATTTTAAAGAAAAATCTCTCAATTATTGGTCTTGGACAATGTTATAGATACAATTTTATTTTGTACTTTCTGAAAATTAAAGAATTTGCAATGTTATATCCTAGAGTCATTTGAGAAACTTCTACGAGGATATTTGTTCTGCTTATAAAAGACCTGCAAACTGTGCAAGTTTGGTCTAATTTCCAATTTTCGTAACAAGTGCTGTACAGGTATCCCACCAACCTAAATTACATCACTACACACTATATCCGGTTACCAAATATTGATTGCTTTCGAACTTCAACTTTGTAATTGCACTCAATTATAAATTCCAAACTTCAAGATTTTGAATATTTCATTATAATTACTTACTATAGAAGTATTGAAATGCCAATAGCTAGAGACTATTTTCCCAAAGATTACATAATAAAAAACAAATGTAAACTAAGTAACGTGAACTCTACGAAAGTTCACAATGTGCAATAAAACTAAATCTCTAACATTGAAGTTTTTATTTAAACATGAATTTTAATTAACTAGGCAGTGGCACCCTCCTAAAAAATTGCAATGTAATGCTACCTACTACTGTGACAACCAGATACTAAAACTAAATTTCTAACATAAACAAATTGCATTTTTTATTTAATTTTTGAATTGTAACTGATTGAGCAGTGGCACTCACCTTAAAAAATTGAATATAAGTAAAGAAAATAATATCCATGAAAAGTTTTAAGCATGATCTTTTAAATTGAAATATAGTCACAAATTGCTCATGAAAATCTGCTAGAAATATGCAGAAATATTACAGAAATAGTTAACTGTCAAAAATCTCCTTTGATCAATTTGTTGCTTGTATTTAGACTGAGTATAAATCACTATCAATTATTTCTTTTAAAACTCATTTTGTTTAGATAATTGAAAAAAATGTGCATTGATATTCTTGATTTGATGGTTTCACTAATATTTTATAAAGGGAAATTCCAGTATTTAACTTCAAGATATAAATGTATAGTTTCAGAACTGTGAAAACTAAATGAAACAAATTTGAATTAATGATATTTCATTGGTTATAAAAGTAAGTAACAAATTTAAAAAAGCAAAAATTTTAGTGTAATTATATAAAATTACATCTCAGCTGTTTATATTCATGATTCATTTCTGAATTTTATTATTTTTTGTCAACAGTTTTTCTATTCTATGTAATCTAAATATGTATGTACTATCATTATAATCTTATTGACAGTCATGAGAAAATTCCAGATCTTTAAAGGGCTCTGGCTTTTTTCAAACTCAGTTGGCTCTCTATCAAATGGTTTGCAAATCCGTAAACTGTTGCCTTATCTTTTATAAGATTTTGTGAATTCTTACCTTATTCCTGGCTTAGATGTTTGTAGTGGTTCAGAATTCACTTAAAACTGTAGATCACAGTTTAGTTTACCTTCCTGCGAAATATGACTATTTAGTAATAAGCAAATTAAACTAGAGTGGTTGTTGAAAGTGAATTAACAGAATTATGTATTTGAAATGGCATCTATGGATGTGTTTAGGTATTTAGGCATTATGTTAGCAAATTTTAGAGAATTGAACTGTTGCAGAATTTTTTTTGTTAATGATGAGAAAGGAGAAAATGTTAACATAGATATTAATAATACTAGTAATTTTTTGCAAATATTTAATCTTTTATGAAACAGTACAGTTTTATTACCATTATTTCTTGTATTAGAATAATTAGCTGATTTATAATCTTTTATAGAAACTAATGATACACTAAAGTTTAGACAGTCCTACAATTAATAATGGTAAGAGGTTAGTTAGGTAAAAACCAATTATTGTAAATCAAAAACACATTTTGAGAAGTTTCTTTTACACAGTTTAATTAAGTTTCAATTAAAACTTAAAAAATATGACCTATTTTTAATTAAAGTGAAACAAAGTATTTACAGTAGAAGCTGAAATCTACAAACCTCTAACTTATAAACTATGGCTGGCTCCTAACAGAGTCTTCTGGATGCAGATGAGATAATTTAAATTTTCATTTATAAACTAAAGTTTTGAAAATTTTTTTTTACAATCATTCTTTCAAGATTTTTCTGTTAGCATTTATTTTTATTATTTGATGTTATATTGATTTTTTAATGCTATCTTGAGAAACTCAACACCAAAATTAATTTTTTGATTGACTCAACTTTATTATTGGAAAATATTTGAATTATGGATAACTAACTGTAACATTAAGTATTAATTAATCAGATTAAATAATAAAAAGTAGATTTGATTTTAAAATTATGTAACATTGAACATAAAAGAAAATATTTTTTATAAATTCTTTGTATGATTTATTTGAGTAGACTTTAAGCTAAGATAAGAGTCTGCCTTAAGTAGCATTCATCACAAATTTTTTTAAGCAATTCATATGGAATTTCTATTTTCTAATTTAAGTAGCATGCATCAATCAATAGCTTCAAGTTAAAATATATGATACTTTTGTCAAAAGTGATGTCTTGGAATCTCTCTCCTGCCTTATAAATTTCATTCTAGGCACAATGATCAAGTGAATGTATGCTTGGAATGATGTTTGCTGAAAAAATTTATATGTAAGTCATTTCAACCTTTGTGCATTATTAAATGAACCACTGATTAAAGAAAGACAAATTTATCTAACATCTGAATGAAGATAAGTTGTTCATCCTGAGTTTTCCTTAAAGAACCTACTGCTCCCCAATATTTTATTTTTTTAACATGAATTCTGATGTGATTTTTTCATAAGAATTATTAGAAGATTAAATAATTTAAAACATAATAAGTGAGAAAAAAAACTTTTTTATATCAAACACGAAGGAATTGATTTAGTGAATAAACCATCTGCAAAACAAGAAGAGGAATGCTAATGAGATTAAGGTACTTTTTAAGAAAAATAGCTGTGAAAACTTTTTTACTCTTAATAAAAGAAAAAAAATAATTTGTTTTAAAAAGTGTAGTTTTGAAATGGACAATATAAGTGAATTTGCAAAGCTTAATTAGATTTTTCCTCAATAAAATGAAAGTAAAAATTATTTTTATTTATGAATTGCATTTTGCATATGTTTTTTATGTAATGCATACTAAGTATTTTTAAATAGTACTTTATTTATAAAGAGAGCATTAAGATAAAAATGGTTTAAGATCTAACTGTTATCTTCCTATTTTATGAATTTTCAAATTTTAGAATTATTTTATCATTCCCTATATGTTTGTAAAAGTGAGCACCTACTGTATAATCTAAAGTGCAATATGAAACAGGGAAACTAAATTTAAATTAAAATTCAATTAAAAATTTCAAAATTCAATTAGAAATTTCAGAAAAAGTAAACATACAAAAATTATAAATTCACAATTGTTTTTCTTATTTCTACTATTCAATTAATATTTTTTTTTAAAAAAAAAAAGTTTTAAATTATATAATAACTTGGTTGGTTTTAATCCGTTGGTGAATTACCGAAAGTCTTGAATCTAAATAAATATGCTAAAGCAACTTGCGAAGGACAGATATCTTCTGCTGACAATTCATCATAAAGAATACATGAAACTTTCATGATTATTTACTTTTGTAATGAAAAAGGGAGTATAAAACCAGGCAATCTAAAGTCAGCTTTATCAGCGTGTCCTCTATGCACATAGACCAATGATGTATGTTCTTTCGATCTCGAGATATGCTGACTAAAGAAGTTGAGTTTACTGTATATTTTGATTCAATACAGCTTAATTCTTGTCTTATATTATTTTACTGATGAGTTTTGTTTCAATATCAAATGTCACATTTGACATGTTTTATATAGGAGAAATAAAAGTACATCTGTAAGTGTTTGAAATAATTAAAAAATTTTTTTGTGAAAGATCACAGAATAAATGAGGATTTATTGTGAGAGCAGGAATCTGTATAGATGGATGTATAGTTCTATAAATTATTCAGAATATTAGTTCATTGTACCAAAAATATGAAAATGTGTTGAGATTATATTGTGTATTATTTTGTACAACCATAAATGATTCTTTTGTTTTTAATGGCAGTTTAGCCCAGTATCTGATATTGCATTAATATACAAAAAGGTTGAAGTATAATTAAACATATTATACTATATATTGAACAGTTACTACGAAAGAAAATTGGGTTTGTTTGGCATATCATTTAAATTGCATATTGCAATGAGTCTAATGCTTCCATTTTTTTAAAATGGAATTTAAATATTCAAGAAATTTTTTATTTTAAAGATGAAATAATTTCATGATATACATGGGAACACATACTACATACATTGCATTACAGGCAAGCCCTGTACTGTACCTTTAGGTTAACCGGTTTGGATTACTTGCCTATCACCTAGTGGCATATAATTTATCATCACTATAGTGCCCATCACCTAGTGTCTCGTAATTTTGATCCAACGCTAGGTGACGGGTTCACACTTGAGCTGTTAACTTCCTCCCCACGTCACACCAGTAGAAGGACTTTGTACATCACATATTAATGTGGACATGTCTCCAACTCACAGATTTCCAGCAACCCAGTGAAGGAGAGTACATCTTGGTCACTCTCCTATTTTCATTTAATATTTTTATAGATCTATGTTTGTGCCCTTAAAAAAAGTTCTTTTATGCTTTTTTTTAAACAATTTTATAAATTTGTAAATTGATATTGTAAATTAGGTAAATTATTAATTGCAAAGAAATTGTGTGTGGGCACTTTAGTTCTACATTTTCTTAAATTGTTTTGGAATTGTCTTGATTTTTCTGAGATTCTTGCTTAATAAAAATTATTATGATTTAAAATTTCATGTTTTTATAACATTCTTCAAGTCAGTTAAAAATATTTTTAAACAGAAAGGAAAAAGTGTGATATATAACTGCCTGCAAATATCATTCTTAATTTTATATTATAAATTCATTTAGAATTTCTGATTTTATCTGACACTGGATTTTAAGTTACTTTATTAAATTAATTACGTATTTTAGATTTTGTTCTTTTATTTCTTTAAGAGTATAGATTTATAATAATTTTTTAGAATCCATATTAATATAAATTCTACTGATAATTTTATTTAACCGATATCTCAGCTAAGTAATTATGAATTATGATTCTTTACTCTTTTACTAATTTCTTCAATTATGCTAGCCATGACTGAATTGGAGACCCAGCCATAACTAACATAATTTTTGCCTCACATGTTGCTTGGAAAAATACCTAAAACTTTTAAACAACCTTGACAAATAGGCACACGGAAAGCAGAAGAACAGTGTTCTTTAAATAGATCGTCTCTTCTATATATCAGGCCATAGTTCAACAGTGCTAATATTGAATGACTTTGAAGAAGTGTAACTTTACCTTTAGTTTGCATTATAACCTTTTTCTATATATGTAATAAGATTAAAATTTATAGTTCGTATTTTTTAACTGTGTTAAAATCTTTGCTAACTGGGGATAACATACATTTAGTTGTAATATAACATACGTTACCCTGAAAGATGTCCTAGCAAAATTACTTAATTTTATAATACTCAATAAGGTTAATTTTATTCTAATAATATTAATGAGTTTTTTATTTGAATTATCCTTTCATATATTCATGTGTATATTTATTTAAATACTATCACCGTTTCTAATGTAGTAACTCAACTGGTATCCAAAAGGTTTGTGCTCTTGTCTTCAGTTCAACAGTTTGTGTGTTCATTCTCTCTTAGGCTTAGATATTTGTAATAGTTCAAATCCACTTTAAGATATAGATTTCATCTAATTAATCCTCATGAGCTAAATATGACTGACTGTTGAGCAATTGACAAACCATACCTAATTGATAATAATAATTTTATATGTCAATGAGAAATTAAACTGAACATATTTTACATAATTACATTTTTTAAAAGTATAAATGCTTGAAAAAAATAAATGAGAAATTGTGCATGTTTATTCTGATTTCATGTCACTGACTTTATTATCTTTGCAATTTTAGATTATAACATTAAAATAATTAACTCACTGCTAATTTGTAGAATCTTTTTCATTCAGGAATCAAAATAAATGCTACAATATATAATAATTGAATTAATGGAAATGAAATTCAAAATTAATGCAATTTTACTTTTTATATTTTTTATTACTACTGTTCTTTTATTTATTAATGGAGTACATTTCAAAACTAAATCTTTATACCAGTATTATTAATACAAATTAGAAAATTTTTAAAATCTTGAGAAAACTACATAATTATTTTCAAGCAGTAAATATTTTCTCTTCATTTTTATAATATCTGATGTATGTTCAAATATATATTTCGCCCAGCGATGAAAGAATCTTTCAGAGTAAAAGTGTATGGAATGGAATCTACATCCTTCCAATAAATAGGATGAATATTTGGCCAGTATGTAAATATGTGATACTCTTATGGTTAACTGAACAATGCAAGGTAGCTGTAAAGCATTTTTGAGGCCCACAGCATTTTGAGTGCCTGAAAGACTTTGTTACTCATATTCATGTGTCACCATTGAAGAATACAAGAAAATTCCCAGGCTCTTACCTCAACAAATATGCTCGTAGAAAGCAGAAATGTAGCATCCAACTCTCTCTTTCTTTTAACAGTTGGTATGATTGAATAAAGGACTTCAATGATCATGCTCTAACCGCTTGATAACTAGTCTAATAGATGAACACATGTTTGAATTACCAAATGAAGACATTTAGTGAAATTTCTAATGGTCATATCTCCAAATACAGGGTAATTTCAGAGTTGCTTTGTGTGAAGTTAACACTCACTTGATTTTCTGATTGTTATTCGCCAACTAAGGTATGAGTTATGCTACTCTATTGCTATCCCGGCTATCTATTGCTATCTATATGTAAGGAGTATTCTGTTTCGCTGCCTGTTTGAGTCACATCTTATGTAGTGCTTGCAATGATTTGTTTATATTTTTACATGCCCTCTGATCTGATGTTCATTGTTCAAATGAACTTTGACATCAAATATAATGCGAATGTGAAATTTTATTAATAAAAAATAAGACTGGTTATTATCAATAATCATAAAGTAACACTCATGAGTGTTTTAAATATGTAATCATCTTGTATATTAACACATATTAAAATAATTGTAGTGAGGAATAAGAAATCTCTGGTTTTGCAATCCTTTATTTGATTTAAGTTAAAGTTGGTTGAATAAATAATTTTTTTTTATTTCATTAACAATCATCTGTGAAAATATTTTCAGTTTTATTCCTATATAGCAATGATTATTTGTGAGATTCAACATAAGTTCTGTAAAACATTTGAAAACAATGATTTATGAAAATTTTACATTTGTACATGTTTATTATATGCTTAATTTGAAACTTATTTCTAAATTATGAACAGGTATATTTAATTGTTAGTTGTTTTATGGTGCTTTTTATAAACAATGAAATATATTTATCTATTGCAATTTAAAACATTTCAAAATGGAAATGCATTTGTTTCTGAACAGTAATAATTTCAGCCACATATGGAATATAAAAATCCTAGTATAGCAGTGAAAGATATTGAGTAAATTTCTCTAGCAAATTTTATACATTATACAGACAAATGCCTCCATGATTTACTTAATAAATATTATGTAATGTAAAATAAAATAAAATTTAAAAAAAAAAAAAAAAAAAAAAAAAAAAACGTGAATTTTTATAAAGGTGTAGCTATTTTATATTTTAACCAGAATAAACTGAGAATGTAAAAATCACTGAATATATTTTAAATATTTGTGGGTATCAGGATAATATAAATTTTAAATTTATTAAGTTTCTACCCTGTTGAGATTCTATCTTTATATAAATATTAATAACTTATTAAATATAAAAATTTTGTGTATATATACTCATTCAATCATCAAACATTTTGAATGTATGCAATGGGTTAAATACTATTATTTTACGAGTCTGATTTTTAAATTTTGATTTTATGCAACACAATTACAAATGGATTTTGTAATGACTTTACCAAAATGTCAGGATAATTATCTTGAATAATTGTCAGTTGTATGTCATTAGTGAAAAATATATTACATGGCATTAAACACTATTTTAATATTTTTTATTCTGTTCTGACAAATGTATTTTCTAAACTTCAACTCTTCCATTTTTTTTCAATGTATAGAACTATTACTCATTTTAAAACCATATTGACTTCATATAGCTTGCAAAAATATCTCAAGGAAGGAGAAATGTTATAATTACCAAGCATTTTTCATAACATATTTTTAACATTGCGAAGCAGGATAGCCTGATAATTGAAAGATTCACCGTAGCTTTTTGATGGAATTGCTATCTTCAGGGTAGAAGATACAAGATTCAATAGTGGCTATTCAAAATGCTATAAAAATTATGTTAAATAATTTTTAATTGTATGTCCTTGATAAAAGACATGTGTACTTGGTAATTAAAACAGTAGTTTCACTACTTTTTCATTGTGTTCCAATAAATTCATTCTTCAAATTTAAGTAAAGAAACTAATTGTTTTTGTTTTACATAAATAGTTAGTCTTATTTAAATTTTGTGACTAACTTTTAAATAATCTAACAGGAGAAAAATATGTAATATTTTTCTGTGAATTCATATAGCTTAAAGAATAATCACATGAGAGGAAATTTTTTTTTGCTGTATCTAACTAATGTTTTCAATAACACAAAGCAGATAGTTTTTTTTTATCTAAAAACTTATTAAGGCCATATGATAGGAATAAAGTCGTTGAAGTTGAAGGTACAAATTTCTTTATGGGAGATAAGTGTTATTTTAACTTATACACATATTAAGTTTGTGTTTGTTCTTAATTATTGGACAAAAAAGCATAACTTTCAATTGTTCTCCACATGGTGATTAAGCATAACAGCTTAAAAACTGTTGTAAAACATTCGGACATGCCCAGTATGACTCTGGGACAATTTTTCATATCTAAGCATTACTTTAACATAGTGTATGGAATAAGATCTCGAAAACTCCGATCACTAACATTCTACTGTCATCACTCATCACTCTGTGTTCAACAATCACTAAGTTGAAGTCTAGGCACCACTGAAATTATTGTGAGCTATTTTTAAATATATATATATATTATATCATGCTGAATTGTTTGATTAATCCAAATATTTCCATATAGCTATCTTATACATTAAAAACTAACAATTTTCAACTTTGTAATATTAAAAATGTTAAGCTAATGAATACTTTGTTACATTCTATTTTTTAAATTTAGATTTCTATTACACATTTTACAATGTTTCTTTTACGTGTTATTGTTAACGTAAAACAGATTTCCTTTCTGCTAGGATTTCTTTGGTGTTATGTGTAAATGTTATATATGATTAAAGAGGTGAATTTTACATTCTTATTCTTAGAACTTATTCTGCTACATTCTTATTCTATTTGAAAAAAATATTCTTATTATTTAGTATTAATCTTATAATTGTATTGTTGTATTCCCATAAAAAAAGAATTCATTTCAGGTCATTACATACATAGGTTTGTTTTATTGTTGACTTAGTTAACAATTTCACTTTTTATCAGCATATAATTTGCTGATAATTTTTTTAAATAAAAAATAACATTTTATATTGAATAATAAAGTTTAATAAAGGCTTCACAATTTTAAATTGTTTTTAGATTAAATTAGGAAAAACTTTCAAATAAGCTTCAAATCAAATTTAAATTTCTGAACATAATTTGTAATATACAGTTCTAATTTCTGTATGTAGGGAAACAAAATGTAGGAAAAAGTGTACAAATAAAATATTTATTTACACAATATTATAAAGGAAAGCAAGAATACTGATATCATTTTCACATGAATATGCACTAAAATATTAATTCTAATAGTAGCTTCTAAATGCAAACATTTCGTATCAGAAACAATGTAATACCTATGCAAAATAAAATAAACAGCTGTATGATTTGTATGCAAGTCACATCATTACTACAAATTCTATATACATAAAAAAAGCATTAAATTGTATTTATGAGATCCAAATTCATTGTTCATTTATTTCCAACATCTTTGATTAAAAAAAGCTTCATTTCATTCAGCAATTTATTTAATTGCTCTCTAAGTATTTAAAATTATAATAACTGATAAATAAAATGCTCATGTATGTTATGGATTAATGTTATATAAATAATGAAGTAGAATATCTAATGAGCTTCTATTTTTAATACCGAGGAAAATATTGTTGACACAATTATATATATATAAAACTTGGCCCGTGGTAGTCTAGTGATTAGGGTATTGGCCTTCCATCCGGAAGGGCGGGGTTTGATTCCCAATGTCGCCAAAGACCCACCGCCTACATGCGATATACGTGCTTGTTAAATCTGTGGAATCGTAAGTCCTGTGGTCGATCGTTGAGCAGTTACCATGGGTGCAATGGTCTGGAGAAAATTCCCCCCCCCCTTCAGATCATTGTCAAAATTGAGGGAGTGGATCTTCTGGTGGTGCTATCTATCGGAGGATTTAAAAAAAGAGTAATGTGTGACGTACTTTTCATTTTCGTGGAGCTCCGATTAAAACGCAAGACGCTCCCAATTGGCTTAAATTCGCATTGCCAAGGTATAGCGAGTTTGTTATTAAGTGTCCTAAGTAACAACAACAACAACAAATAAAAATTGTATGAACCGGACTTTGATTTCTTATGTTGCCAAAACATCATAGTAACCAGCATCAAAATTATTTGTTAAAAAAATATGGAAATATTTTTCAAAGCTTTCATGAACATTTAATGTTACTTAAATAAAGTTTATTGGAATAACTTTGTAAAATCAATGCTGATTAACCACGTACATCCTATACGTCTTATTTCATTGCAGAATACTAGTAAAAATAAAATTTTATCTAAAGAATGAACAAGAAGTTTTTTGTCCATGTAAGAAACTAAATCAATAAAAATCATTCCAAAAATCAGTTTTACACATTGTTATAAATATAAAATTAAGAATCAAATGTTTTAAATTAATTTAAGTTTTTCTATCATTAACCTCAAAAAGCATTTTAAAATGAAAAATATATTACGTCCAGTCTTCAGTTGCATAAAATATCAATAAATGTCCAAATAATGAAGAAAATTCAGAAAAAGTTTTGGGAATAAAATTTTCTCTTCATTTTAACATTTAAATATATTATAGTTGAATTTGTATGTGAACTATAACTTTATATGAAGAAATAAAAAAAAAAAAAGAATTATATTTAAAAAAAAACTCATCATATAAATAACAAATGTAAAACACAATAACAAATTAACTTATCAATTATTTCACTAAAAAGATATACCAAATATCACATTTAATACCAAAACTTCGGTCCATTTAATGCAAAATAATGTTTATGAAATAGATCATTTGGTATGGTGTCTAAATTGCAATATGCAACATTAATCACAACTTGCTTATGCAATATGCAACATTAATCACAACACCAACGGAAATGGTCCATGGGATAGCATGCTTCAACTAATGTAGAAAAAATGTTTCGATATTTAGGTACATTCCAAAGTGCGAAATTGATGAAGAATGCTTGAAAAGTTGTGTTTCATTTAGTTCAGTTTTACTGAAATGAAATCAAGACATATAAGTTTATTTTCAAAAATACGTTTAATCAAGGAAGTGTTTTTCATTTTTGAAATGAATACATTATATATTTTTTCCTAATGTTCGGCTGCCCTTAGGATATACCTATTCAACGCTACAATGGCCGAAGTTAATGTCATCTCATATAGTGGTATACCCAATGGGTGTGCCATCTTCGCTCCGAAATTGAAAGAATACAGCAACATACACACATTATATATATATATATAAATTCCTATTTTTAAATATGTTTCTTATATTTATTGTAACTATATGCAGACATATTGATTAATTATTTAAACGAGTTCAAATTATTTTTATCATAGAAGTATAATTTTATAAGATTTAAAAAGTATAATGAAATATTTACTGGTAATCACCTGCCCTAATTGCAGAATTATTGTGAATCTTAATAAGTGATATAATTATTCTTAAAACAATTTATTTTCCAATTTTACACGCTTTTACTGTTTTATAAAATACACTTTACTTTATTTAAACTGGATTTCATAAAAATTATTATTTTTAATAATTACATTTAAAAATTTTATTTGAGTAACATTATTAAAGTATAATAAATATGCGGTTGTGTAAAATAATTTGATTATTAATATTTTTTGTACTATATTTCATTATTAATTAACCGAATATTAAATTCTTATGAAAAAAAATATTTTTTTACCTACCTTGTTATAAATGAAAAAGTACGATTAATTTCACGCTTACAACATAAATAGAATATAATAGTGATTAAAGTGTACGTGAATGAAAATTAAGTGATAGTAGAAATGATTTCATTTTTACTAAATTTATTTTTTTAAAATTCAGGTATTGCGTTTTAAATTTATATTTAGAACATACCTGCACTAGCCAAAACTCTTGATATTCTTTGCATGAGCCAAATTTCTGATGTGTGTCTGAATCTATGAATTGGCTGAGTTTAGTGAGAGCAATTGCAGACAGACATATATTTTGTTCGCATAAAAGTTAAATGAAACATCTGTTCGCATAATTTTGAGTGCTGTGAAAATTTAATGGAAAATGCCGAAACAATTTCATTGTTTTTTGAAATTTTCAATATGTAGCTGCATATGGCAAGCATTTCTCTCATCGCTTAACATATAATCACCGAAATATTAGATGTACTGACAAATGTAATGATGCGAAATAAAAATCATATAAAAATATTGTTACATTAAAAATAAATAAAAAAAACCTAACACTTTTTGTGTTGTTTCTTTAAAACGTGGAAATGATATATAATGACTTGAGTTTATAATTAGATGTTCTTTAATAAATTTCTTTTGATTAGAGTCCTGCTTTTGTGTTCTTGTCAAAATTTCGTTTTTAGTTTACCACGCACTTCTGTATGCTTTGGGCGACTGACAAATGTGTCAGAATCGACTGTCTTATTCTACTTTATATTCGTATTAATCAAGATGATTTCTCCAGTGTATACTTTCTTAATTGTGTTTGGTGTTCAATTACGTTCATTTGCAGCATCATTGTACATGATGGAATTGTATTTCAGCTAATTAGAATTTGATGATCTATTCTGCAATTAAATCTGAAGTCATTTTTACTGTACTCATAGCGCCATTTGTGCTCTCTTTTGAAAGTGTTGTAGACAATCTCACTTAATGTCATGTCTCTTCTTATTCGACGATAACTTGTTCCATTTTATAGTTTCAGAGAAAAGTACCTTTTTTTGCTGGAGAAGGTTACATTGCTTTATTATTTATTAAATATTGTGTCATTCGAAAAATGTCATTGCTTAAAAACTTTTTTTTCTAATGTCTCTTCTGCCCTTAGGCATTTGCCCTCTTGAGCTCTATAATGGGCGAAGGGATGGCATCTCATATAGTGGGGTACCTAGTAGGTGTGCCATCTTCGCCCCGAAAGTGACGTGATAAAGAAAGACAAATACAAAGAGAAAACGAAACATCCATGTAAGAACAAGGACTCGAACTCGAGACCTACTGCTTCGGATCTAAGGACGCTAACCCCTCTCCGCCATCGATCGGGCCGAGCTGGCAGCCGAATGGTTAGCGTTCTTGCCATTGGTTCAACAGTTCGTGGGTTCGAATCCCACTTTGGGCATGATTGTTTGTAGTGGTACGGAATCCACTTTAAACCGTAGCCCTCGTGTGCAAAAAATGACCGTTGAGCGACAAACAAACCAAACCAAAAATGCCATCGATCGGCCTCTTTAGGGAACTGGACTGCAGTGATTTTGTTTTAAAACTGCTAGATCTTCACTCCTAATCATGGGTAATTTTTGCATGTACCTATTTATGTGAATCCAGACATTATGATCAATCATAGTAGATGAATAACTCTATGAATACATAAGTTATTTATAACGCAGCATTTTACGTTGTTTTCAACAAAATGTAGCAAGAGTTTCTTAGTTACATTTAATTTCTCTTGTTTACAAAAGGGATGTATTTAACATAATCTCTGACGGTGTTCAGTAACAGGCGACACTGGATTCGTATATACGTTAACTAACGGCATTGATTTTCAGCGAAGAAGGATAATAGCTGCAAATGAATATAATAAAATAATTTTAGTAATTTTTTCAAGATTTTTTTTTTTTTGATTCTTAGGAATATTATAATATAGTTGCCTCAAAAAACTAAAAGATGATAAAGTGTAGAAAAAGTAAAAAATACACTAAACACAATTGAAGTTTTATTCCTAAAAATTTATACATTTAAAAAAACAGATGACTCTCTCTTTCTCTCTCTCTCTCTCTATATATATATATAATTAGGGTTATCTTAATGCGTCAAATGCTGGAAGATTATAAGTGATTTTTTAATATTAATAAAATGAGGCTCCTGCATTCCAAATATATTTCGAAATGAATTCATACTTGAGAAAATAATTATCAAGGATAACTTTGTAAATTTTCATTTATGTAGTTATTAATATCTTATTGTTGTTATAGATGAAAAGAAATTTTCAGTATAATACCTTGAAAAATAAAAGGTTTTGAAGCTAACTTTATTTACTTATTTATTTTTCCCTTTTTATATTTCAATTGCATTGAATTTTTCAAAACGTTCCTTCTATAGAATACATTTTCCATGTAACATCATTTGTATTGTATTGGATTTTTTTGTATCTTTCCAAGGTTGTTACGTATGAGTAACATTTAGATTTTTTCTCTTCCTCTTTAATTTGTATACATCTGAGTTTTGTAAAAACTCATCTATTGATTTAAAATTTCTTTGAAGCATTTTGTGCGTTTTACGTTTAAAATATTATTTAAATGAAGCACTTCGAACTCTTACCAAAAATGTTTATGTAAATAAAATTAATGGCGAATTTTCTTAATTTGCGCTGAAGAGAAAAATCGCCAAATAATTCCGTATTTGGGATATTACATTGGCTTTGTCATAAGGATCGCATCCTAAAGCAGTCTTAGGATTTTGAGTTTGGGTCTACGATGTTCAATTTTAAAAATTCCTTATTGGGCCTCTAATTGAGTAATGAGATATCTCGCATTTCTGCAATTTGAATGTATATCTGTCGAAATCGATAATTGGAGGATTTCCTAGCAAAACATAAATACGAACTGCTACGTAAATATTTCATCAAGAAAGTAATAATGTGTGTTATGGCTCTTAAAATCTTACATTAACATTTAGTAGCTTAAGCTAAACTGTATTTTCCACTTTAGATTCATCTGTCATCCGCAAAATTATTATTGTATTTTTAATTTCTCTATTCAATTTGAAATTGATGTACATTATTTTAACATATTTGTTTCAAATTAAATAGTTATGCGCCTTTCTCAAAAAAGTAAACGATATATTTTTTTGTTGTGTCATAACAAAAATTATATAATTTTAGTTTTTTTCTATAGTTTTCATGTATTAATTAATTTAATTTTGCTTATTTTTTATTATTTTAGTTATTGATATGAGGTTAAAATACTTTTATTTGTGAAAGGATAACGAATTTAGTAATGTTGGTGTCTATGTTAATTCCTAATAAAATCCTTAGGTAAATATCCATGCTTAAAATTGTTTAATAGAAATTTTTTTTTAATTAGATATGCATTTTTTAAATCTTTTTTTTTACACAGTAATTAAATATGGAATTGTTAAGCATTGATGTATTTAAATGATGCTTTTTTATATTTTATAAATTTTAAGATTCTAAATTTATAAAAATAATGTTATATTCTAAATTGTCATGGACATGTTTTATTTGCAAGATAATAAAATTTTTCTTCTGTTCATAACAATTGGTTTCTACAAAACATTTTGTTTTTAGAGAAATGTGTAAATGTGATAAAAATATCTGTTGTTATAAATTTAATTTTAGTTGTGCTTATATTCAAAAAGACAACTTGCATAATTGTCCCGGATGCAGAGCTCTTTTTTTTTTTAAACCTCTTTTCGAAGTTAATAATGTCAAATAAATAATGAATCCACTATCGTATTTTTTCTCAAACATATAATCTTTACTTAAAATCATTTTCTCTCCGCATTTTGCAAACAATTTTAAATGTATTGTACTATTATGTTTAGAAATATATTGATGAAAACATTTCGGTTTCTAACAGAAATTATTTTCTTAATTTTTTTTACAGATTGTTAGTTAAATTTCAATATATATTTTATATAAATATTTACTTTCATGACTTAAATGCTTGTAAATGCTAAAATTTAATACATTTTTGTTTTGTTTATTTGCATAATTCCATGTAAGACAAATTACAAATGTAAGTAAATGATATGAAAAGCACAAAATGTAATTTTATTTTCTTGGATTTGTATTAAAATATTAGTTAATAAACATTGATTTAAGTGCTAAGTTTGAGTTGTAGACTTGCAAATTGCGAATTTCTTACTGTTTATTGATTAATATATTTGTGTGTTGAACGTATTCCAATATGAACTGTTTATCAAAAAGAACCTTTAATGTTCCAAACTTTTTACTTTGGATAGCTATGATGAAATCTGTTATTTCTGTACAAAATTAAGCTATAATGTATTCATTTTTTTCTTAAATAATTGAGCTATTTGTGGAATTTGTTTAGTAAACTGTTTTATTTTTATTTCTGAATTTCTGTATCTGGGGGGAGAATATTTTATACACGTTTTTTAATAGTTTTTATTTTTTTGTGTCACAAAATCCTTTTATTAAAGATATGCACGTAATTAATATAATTGGAATTGCATATATATAGCCCACAATATTTATTTATCTTTTTGAATAAACAGATACTCAATATATTCATTTGATATGTATCATGATAATACTCAAATTATATGAACTTAAATAATCAAGAAAAAATAAACATTTAGGTTTTGAATTTGTATGATAAAAGGGTTCTTATTTGCTTATTGCCTCTGCCGCCTCTTAAATCACTCATTAATTCAAAAGATTAGGTTGCCTATTGATTTTTAATCCTTCATTATTTATTCTTATCATTGCGGGATTAAATGAATAAACCTATTTAATATGTGACGTCATTGCGCATAAATGAAGGCATGTCTTCTAGTCGCGCAAATAACAGATGTTCCTCAAGTATTTCAGTTAAAGTGAGTGATTAAATCCATCGCATTTGCAGAAAAAAAAGAAAGAACACAAAATATTATTTTAACAAATGTTGCTTTAACATCTGCATTTATATTATGTTGTGCTTTAAGTAAATAATTTGTGCGAATTTTTTTTCTACTTTAAAAATTGGTAGTGGTAGGATAGTTTATTTCTTTTAACGGAATTCCATAAATAAATAATATTGTCTTGCAATTCGCGCGTGCCTTTTTACTTTTACTATATGGTTTCATTTTTCTAAGATGTGTTGGATTTATTACAATTGATGGTCGAGTATTATCTGTTACTTTTACAAGAAAGTAATTTGTTGTAATTTCAAATCAAATGGAAAAAAAAAATGCTTCTAAATTTGGATATTTTACATCATTTTTTTTAAATATTATATCTATGCAGCATCGTTGGATGCGCTTTTAAAGATTAATGGGAATGTTCATTGAAAATTTCTATTCAAGATTTTTTTTTTTTAAAAAAGTTATTGCAGCAATATAAAATGTGAGAAACCAAAGAATTTTCAAGAACTTTAAAATAATAATGTAAGGTTAAACAGATAACATATATCAATGAGTGCAAAAGTTATTGCATCTCTTGGCAAAAATTATGACTTTGAATTTGAACATATAATTTTTGTAACTGATTATATTTGCTCATTCCTTAGTACTCTGTGTTGGTGTATAAAAATCGTAGGCTGATCAAGAAATTCGTGGGATGGTAATTGGGACACTGTAATACAAAGTTCAGAAATTATGAGGCGGGATCGGAAGAAATGTAATCTCAGGTAAAATCACTGCCTATTGCGCACGTTCTAAGTAAAAATTCTGGCTTGAAATGAAGTCTTTAATATAGTCTCAAGCTTGTTGGTATCTTACGGTATTTCTTTTTTATTTGTATGATACATGTAAACCAATTTTTTTTTTTTTCGAGTATTCTTCGACTTAAAATTCAAACAAGAAGTTCCAAATTATGTATATAAATAAATGTATTTTTCTTGATAAATTTTATATTGTGTTTTGGAAAATTATATTTGATTTGAATTGTGTCTGGATAGGTCAGATTTTTTTAATCTAATAGTTTCGTACCTGGACTTTAGTTCGTTGGTTCAACTTTCATGATTCTGATAAAAGTTCATTAAGAATCATGACAGTTCAGTTTAAACAATAAGTTTCCATTAAATATTAAAGCTGTACTAAAATAATGTTAGAGAAACAGATTAAAAGTGAAGACAAAAGTTGTTTATAAAGTAAGAATTAATTTAGCCATGGAAATCGTTAAATTTTAATACGAACATAATTGTTTTGCGCCATTGCTTATTTTATTTTAATATTTTATGTATTTTATACATAAATGAATTTAAAAAAAAAGAAAAAAGAAAAACATCTACAGGAGACGGAACTGTGCACACGAGTTTGATTAGCAAAAGATGATATAGGTCATTTACCTTTTAGATGTTATTTCGCTTTAGATTCTGTTCATTAATATCCTCCAGAAATTGAGATTTACTTTAGTTTGTATTTCTGATTATCTCCATAACACTGAAATGGAATATTTGGTAAATAAACTTCTGTGTCACCCTATCATCCAATAAAACATCATTGATACGAAATTTAATGATAAAAGTAAAGAAACCAGTCACGCATTATTTTTTTTTATTTATATGTAAATGAAAAGAATGCTTATTTTTCTATTATGCGAATCAAGTTACCTCGTATCTTTTTGAAATTAATAACCCATTTTATGTATGTATTTTAATGGAGTAATCAATCTGCTTCTAAGCTTTATTTTATTTCTAAAACATCAATTTAATGTGTGTAATATCAAAATTAATAGTGGCTTTGCGAAGTTTGAATAATATTTTAGCTATTCGTGAAGAGACAGAAATCTTAACACTTAGAATACAATTAAAAATAAAACTTAAATGGAAGCTTATAAGAAGCTCAACATTATATTAATTACCCATTAAGAGATAATCATCGCTATTAACGCTCCCAGCTATCGCATTTAACTCAAGTAATCGAATTTCTCCTGAGTGACGGAGAAAATATTCGACACTCGAATGTGAATTCTAAACAGTCTTCGATTTTCCGTCTTGACTTTTGATCGTCCGTGTGATTTACATTATTTTATTTTATTAAGTGTCATTGTAAGAGTTTATTTTACAAAGTAACTATTTTATCCGCTACCGTGAAAAAGATGTTGAATAAAGAGGAACCTTTTATTATCCCAATGAAATCGAGGCTTATTTTAGTTTTAGCTAAGGTTACTTTTCGTTTAATAGAACTTCGGTGGAATCTGTGAAATTTTCATTTAAAATAATTGATTTTTTTTTTTTTTTTTGCATTCTCAATACTTATGGAATCTTTTGTAGAAGGTGAATTAAGATTATGTATGCATTTTAATTTCATGTGATATGTAATAAGGATATACCGGTAACTGGTTTTGATGTTGAATAGGTAAACTATCTTTTTTTTTGTAAATTCAGATTTTTTTATCTTTAAAACTTATTATTTAAAACCATTGTTGCTTGTATTATTATAAATTTTTCCATTTTTATTCTGTGTTCATTGTAACAATTCTAAAGATCGGATTTATATATATGTGTGTGTGTGTACACACACACACAGAATTAGAATTTTCCTTTTTTTTAATACATCCTTTTAAAATTTTTTCCCCCACAAATGATAATGAGAGAAAAACAACAAAGATCTTAAATTTTCCATAATTTACAAGTGTTTAAGCGTTAACTGCGAACATTTCCCTAAAAGCTTAAACTAGAAGAATTATAAATATTTACACAGATTAATAAAACACAAATGGTATTCTTACAAAATGCAAATTATTTCTATCTACAAAAGCTACAAAAAAAAAAAAATCAAAGTAACCTATTGATGAACCAAATCATAGAATTCGTTGAAATTTTTTGTAAAGCAATTTAAACTTACTTCAAATTGCTTTTCTGCATGTTAATTACACTGGAGTTAAATGCATTGGGATCAAGGGAAATATTTTCAGAATCAGTGTCGAGAAGAGAGTGAGAAGAAAATAAAGGATCGTAATTTTTCTAAATATCATCGTTTGCATATTTTCTCTATGGATTGGTAACATATTTGTAAAGGTTTTACAATGAAACAGATATTTTTTGGTCATGACACAGAACATGACTTAGAACATATTTCTATTATGTCTCATACGTTATTTTTACATTTGCTTTAGAGTGATTTGAAAGAAGTTTCATTATAGAGTGATTATATTCTTCAATCAGTAATTGAAATGGCAACTCTGGGCTTATTTTTGGTTTTATTTTGCTAAAATAGATTAATTGCATTTTTCTTTCTGGAATATCAAACAGAAATAATATTTCGCTATAATCAGTATACTTTCCTTTCCTTTAAAAAATTAAATAATTTATTCATTTGAACTCAGAGTAAATGCTGTTGACAACTTGTTTATTGGCAATTTTTCAGTTTACTTTTTTTGAGTGTGAGTGTGGATTGGAGTTGATGGGGATTAGAAAGTTTAGGATTCTAGAAATCACTATCAGGATCGGCTGATGAACTAATATTAAGAATAAAAAATAACTTCATATATCATGATGGGCTGATTGTGTTTCGTATACATTGTTGCCAATATGCATTTTCTGTCGCAGTTCTTAATCGTAAATATGGGTTAGTTTTACAAATTTGCTTCACCTGCTTGTGTATAGATTAGATAATTATTTACTCATTTTTATTTCTTATTTTACACAGCCTCAAGTGATAAAAGAACTTCGCTTAAGAATGATGTATACATTGATTAAAGATGATTCGTCATACACAATTCAGATATTAAGTCATTTTATGGTTGAGTTTTAATTCATATTAATATGCATGAAATTATTTAAAATATTCGGCTTCGTTTTTCAGGTTTTCACGAAAGGTATAAATTAATGGTGCATAATTCTGGTTAGATTTTTTTATTTTCTGAGTAAACTATTGAGAAAATAAAGCTTTATTTCTTTCCCTCCATCTCCCTTCGTCAGATACCTTCGAATTATATATTTCAGAAAAGATTCACTTGTATAAAACTTACATAAAATCATTTGCTTAAAAATATATTTTCTTGAAAAATAAAATTTGAATAAAATTGATTTTAATAAAAAAAAAAAAAGTTATGATGAGAACCCGAAACTGAGAAAGTACGTAAGTTCGCTACGTCGTCAATTTTTGTTTGGAACGTGCTATTTTCGAATCAGCATACATTTAGAACTGCCATTGAAGAGTTTTGGTTGAAGTGCTGCAGCTTGTGCCCCAAAAACAATTCGTTTAATTATTTTTAGATTTTAATTAATATTTCCTTTAAAAATTCTATTTGTATTTTTTAACCTATCTAATATGTTGTATTTTTTTTATTTGAAAAATATCTTAGTGTTAATGACATTGTAGAACTGTTGTCTTGTGCCAGTTAGGCTAGGATTATGGGGTGCGCTGCTCGACTTTTCCAACTGAACCATATTTTGGTGTGGAGTCCGACTTCCCCAGTACACATATAACAGAGATACCTGTTTATAGGGTAGGCAACCATTCACAACCTATTTATACAAAGAAAGAAAAAGATAGGATAGACAGAGAGAAAGCACATCCATACCCGAACTGAGATTCGAACCCAGGACTCCCCTATCCGTAGTCAGGCACTCTGACTACTAGTGAGGGTGGGCGGCCCTATAGTGGAAATATTTTGTACTACACATACATATCTTTTCTATGTATGTACATATGTGTTTATATATTTCATTTGCATATTTTTATGTAAGTAGCTATAACCACACACTTTATAATTGTAATAAAATATGATAATTATGAAAGTCATTCTTGATCATTTAAGCTTGATATTTTTTATTTTAAAAGAGAAAAAGGGTATGTGGGATTCCGTATATTTTCTTATGCCTCTGTAATGTCTAAAAACTAAGATTTTCTATTTTATTTTTAGGAGTATGGATTTACAATATAATGCTGAACTTCTCATTACATAGCCTTGGTCAAGTCTTCCCGTCTGGCACGGATTCATGAAGAAGTCCGAATGTAAATATTTTTTTTCTTAATTTATCATCTACTATTCGCCATTAGAAAGTACGAAATATTGAGTGATTCATTATTAATTTTTTTTAATTCTTGCTATAGTGCTGTTATATTATACAAAATAGTAGGTTATAAAATTTTCTAAAGGCATTTGTTTGGAGAATTAGAGGCTTATGTGTAGAAATTGATTTTCGATAATGTCGTATAGTTAAGGAATGTAAGTAATATGTCACCTTCTTATCGTTTATTAGGATTTAAATTTAAAAAAATGCAATGTCTTTCGTGATATTAATTTTACGTTGTAATCTACATTATCAGTTGTCTATTAATAGCTATAAAACACAAATAAAGATGGACTCGATCAGTTATTTGTGATTGTAGAATTCTATTGATGGCTTTTATTATAATGTCATTGGAATATATTCTATACATTAATATTCAAAAAATGAAAAAAGAATTATCAATTCGGAAGCGAATAAACGTGAAAAATACGATTCCGATCGAATAGATGTCAAAACCGAATTACTTGTCACAAAAGTTGCACAACAATTTTCTGGTGATCGAAGGATTGATTGGGCTATCAGTTTTATTTTGAATTGCAAAAATCATCTGCAACTAATGATGCCAGCTGATGTTTTGTATGTTCGAAATAATATCATTTGCTTAGAAAGCTTTCTTAGGTAGAATTTGTTATTGGAATGCGCGTGAAACGCTGTTTCTGACATTGCGAACATGTCTTTACTGTACGGTGTGGGAGCTAATTAAGGACCTAACTTAGAGTTGAAGTGATAGCTGCAGGTTCGTCGACAAGGCGTCCAATAAATAGAATCTCGGCTGCTACTTTGGACACTCAGTCGGACAAAGGGTGCAGTTAATTGTTGCGAATAACAAATTTTATAATTAATTTCCATAAAATGAGTTACACACCATAATACACTGGTGCCAATACGGTCTTCATACGACTGCATCCAAATAGCAACTGAGCTTGATTCCCTATCGGATTGGGAAGATGCGCTTCTCATTCCCTTTTTTAGGGATTTACTGTGGCTGAGTTGCCGCAACTTATATGCATATTATTCTATAATGTTACGCGTGCATATATGCAACACCTTATATTGAACTCTACTTGAGTTCGATTCCCATCTCTGCCGTAAGTGTTCGTTGGGTTTTATAGTTATTTTTTACATAGTATTGTAGATCCCAGTCTGTTCAAACGTGTTGGCCAAAAGGGACTTCAGGATTGTAAAGCCTAATCAAACTTAAAGTGACTGTTATGATGCCATAACTATTAGAGAACTTTTTTTTTTATCTAGTATTATCTGCAAAGATGGATTTTAAAACAATTTTTATCGCTGTGTTACTTTTTTATATATAATTTTAATAACTTAATTCGAATATTGGATGCGTTTCAAGCATCGAATACAGTCATTTGCCTGTAAATTAAACATGGAAATGACTCTATAATCTGTATTCTCTCCCACCTATAGCTACTTTGATTTCTGATGCCTTTAATTTCTCCTGTAAATTGAACTAGTGTTGCTTGTCTTTTTTTTTTTTTAAATGGATTTCGCGCCATAAAACCGACCAGCCAACCTGCCAAGTGAACAAAGATTGAACCCGGAAGGAAGTTTATAATTTATATACCTATTATGAAAGCATCTTTTCATGCCAAAATTGTCTTACATAAGATATTTTGAAATGTAATTGCTTAAAATGTAAATAAGTTATTTTTCTTCAGTTTATAACACTAAGTAACAAGACTTGTTGACGCGAGACTAGTTTCATTCATAACAATCCTAAATTCGCCAGTTTTTTTTTTTAAAGTTTGTTTATTTTGAAAAAAGAAAAAAGCTGCCCCAAGGTGAATTATTATCCTGTGAAGAATGTCTGTGTGTGTGTGGAGGGGGGGCCTTGTTTCATAAAATGAGAAACTTACGCTTCAAGTTAACGATGCGTATATATTATTTTCACTATTATTTGTTTACAAAAACTTGGCTTTTCGTAATTCGGTGGAAATTCATTGAAATGGTTCTTTTGGCGAAGTCGAAAACATTTTCTTTGGCGAGAATTTTTTTCATTTTCCTAC
The DNA here is from genome assembly GCA_030067965.1 of Latrodectus elegans. Lineage (NCBI taxonomy): Eukaryota > Metazoa > Arthropoda > Arachnida > Araneae > Theridiidae > Latrodectus > Latrodectus elegans. The sequence goes on along the minus strand of CM057810.1, from coordinate 72,671,863 downwards.
TAACCTAACTAAAGTGATATTCATTATTAATTAGTTTGGATCTCGATAATAGAAAGTATATGTATCCTTTCTCTCTTGTTTACTCTCTCTGACACGGGTCGTGGTAAGGCTTCTTTCACACAAGCCGACTTTTATCGGACGATAAAAATTCGCTCAATATTTTATCTTGAGAAGTTATCAAGAAACCACACAACAGACTGGTCTCTTTCACACTGGACGGGAAACGGATTTCTATCTGTCGATCGCGTTGTAAGATGTGTCGTTCACATCACTGAAAAATGACGGTATCCTGTCGTTTGCACCTTGCAGTGATGCAGGTGTTCTAGTGGACGTCTTCATACTAAACGATATTTAGTCGTTAGTCGTGTCTCAAATTGTTAAAGGGTTTTATGTGTGCTTCTTTTTTAGTAAATAGGTAAAATATTTGAATATTTAAACAATAGTGTTGTAATTTTAAGGGCATAATGAGTGAAGAAATAGACACGGACACATTAAATTCTCTTGTAGAAGCGAGACCATGGAACAAATCTAAAAAAATTTATAAAGACAAGAATGCGACAAAGATATCACCTTCGATAGGTGATACCCAGAGGTGGACATTTCTTCCTATAAACTTGGTGTTTCCTCTAGAAATTTCTATTAGGTACCGTTAGAATTCTTAACGTTTTCACTAACATTATTTATAAACTAAAACTGAAAAAAAATAAATAAATCAGCAGATTTTTTTTTTGCATTATAAGATAATTATTATAAAAATTATATATTCATGATTATTATACTTAATGTTTATAAAAGAAAAAAATATTAGTAAATCACCAATAATGTGGTCAAAATTAAGGTGTAAAATATTATTTAATAGTTAAGTTTTTTTTAACTTATTTTAATTATTATGTGTTACTTTTATAATGTTCGAGATTTATATTGTTGGCATGCACTGAATTAAGATGGAGTATACCGATTTTATAATTAATAAAATATAACATTGATGTTTCTTAAAAGATATAACCCTTAATAATATAAGTTATAATAGGTGATAATGAATCTTCCTTGGGTAACCCTTTTTCTTGGTCAAAATCGCCCAAGTGCTAATAATGATTCTTTCTGTTCAAATGTGAGTATTGCCCTCAGAGAATTCACCTCCTGAAAGGCAAAGGCATTTCTATTTAGTAATAGAATATTCATCTGTCTGCTTTCTAATTCCGAAGTTCTTGGATTCGGTATTTTCCTCGGAAATGAATGCTTTTATTGATTCTAAATCTACTATAAACCATTAGCACTCATCGAATTTGTCTCGCGAACAAAATATGAATGCATAGCGATTGACGTATTTAATCCTGAAAGGCACAGAAAATCCCTCACAAGTAAATACTCACATGTTGTCACAATATCGAATCAAAGAAATATTTTATAATTAATTACCTTGGAGGGTAATTTTGTGCACGCACATTTCTGTGCCGAAGGCTAGAGGCACAATCATCCGATTCTTAAATAATCGAGGTGGACGGTGCGCGTTTATTTTCTGCTTGTTCATTTGTCAAATGAGTGTTTGGGAGTGTTCCAAGCTACCTCTCCTGACATTTATCCGGTATTCGTGAAAAATCTAATCGATTATGCGATGCACGTTAGATAGAAAAATTCTATCACCTATTCTATCACCTTAGTAATATTCATCGCGTGACATCAAAATAATGAGGTTTTAAGTTATATTTTAAAATTTAATCGTTAAAAAATAATTATGATTTTTACTTTGTCTTTAATATAAAGTTTATTCTCGTTCTAGGAAGGTTATTTTATTTATAAGTAAAAACTAAATAACTGAACTAAGTTTGTTATTATATTCAGTATGGAAGGGAAAAAGTTTTTCGTCAGAAGAATGTTGCCAATAAGATATGTTATCTATAGCTTGGCTTTGACCTTGGGAAGGGTAATTAGAAAAATTGCACCTGGATTCAGTTGGGAGAAAAGTGTGTGAAAAGTTAGTTCCCTTATGGTTTCCTTATATATTTGAATATATGACACTTCATTTGAAATAGTTTGCGAATCGCGTTGCATGTGGAGCCTTTTTTTAGTGTACTGTATAGTACTGAGCTGAAATTTCATATATGACATCCTTAAAAGACGAATAATCGCTTTGCTTGGCGCGAAATAGAATCGCCAAGAAAAAAAGGCACCATGCCCTAATTCTCTGATCATAAAGGGATCTCATGAAATAGAGAATATTAATTATGCCTTAGAATGAACTTCAAAATGTTATTGCTCAGATTGGAAAAATGACTTTAAAAATATCAAACTTCGAAATTAAGTTCCAACTTTTTCATTTAGAAAAAATTTATATATGTAGTAGCCATGGTATCGAACGACTTGTAGCCACACAAAAATCTGCATTTTTAATGGATGCGTTTTGTTTGTTTGAAAAGATTTATCCTTTTGCTTTTTTACACTCATATTTCATTTTTAAGAAAAAATAATAGTTAATAAACTTAGTAAATTTTGGTAGTTTCTGTTTTTAGTATTGTGAATTTTAAAAGTTATTGGAATTTAAGTTCGTTAAAAATAAATAATAGGTGCCGTGCTGTATCGCGAAGAATATCAATTATTTATGATAACTTTAGATGATAGGAATAAATTAATTCTGTGTGTGTCATTGTAATTGTTATTATTTTGAGGGGGAATTTCTAAAATGTGATTAATAATTTTAAATTAATATTTTATGTAAATTTTTAAATTAATTTGTTAAATTAAAAAAGTTCCATATTTATTATATAAAAGGTATTCTATTTCAAATGTTCTTAACATTTAAGAATTTAACAGATTTTTCTCTTTTCTTGTGAATATCAATTTTTCATATATGTTTTATCCTTTATATAAGTTTAGAAAAATTTCTTCTTGCTGAACCGAAATATCTAAATGAACTTTAATTATTTAAATTTTATTAAAATTAGTTTTTATAAATAATACAAGATTCTTCCTAATTTACAATGTAAATACCAGTAGATAATGAAAATTCTCTTCGTTATTTCTTGATATAGTTTTGTCAAAATTTATTCATTTATTTCTTTAATGAAAAATATATTACCAGTTATTTTGTTTGGAAGTTGGCTTTAATTGGCGCGCAACTTTCAGTTTGAAATTCTATTTTTATGGCAACCCCCACCCATCAGTTTTACTTCTGTGGATGAAAGGGACTCTTAGCCGGCGATGTCTGCTGTTATCGCCAGAGCGATTATTATGTACTTGGAGCGGCGTGGCCTGCTCACAGAACAACTTATCGAGCAATTTCCGGTTATTTTCTTACGCACTTAATAATTGAGAGAGTGTGCAAAAAGAATTTTTGTTTGCAACTTCTCTCTCAGGAATAATGAGAGAAAAGGCTTGGATATTAGTGCGGAAGAAAACAGGAAGTAATGATGCGAAAGGTAAACACAATCTGTTTATCTTATCATTTTGAATCTGATTAAGCTATTGATAATTTGTTTTGTACCGTTTGACTCCAGTTTGCTGGAAATACAATTTTATGAACACATAATGTAGTTATCCGATGTATCGAAATAGTTTTTTTTTTCACATTTTTATTTTTTTGTACAGATTTTTTTAATTTCCTGAAAAATTAATTTTTGTATTCATGGACGTTATAAAATTAAAATGCCGGGCAATAACTACTGCAAACTGAATGGCATAGAATTTAAGTATGCTTATTACATCAAAATTTCATCACAGTAGAACTTTTGCTTATGAACGCTTTTTATTAAAATGAATTTAGCGCAGAATTTATCACCAATCGTGAAATGGAAATTATGTTTAAATATATAAACATCGTACAATTGAATATTTTTATTAACATTTATTTTGGAATTGTGTAAATTAAAATTAAAGCAAAAAAAATGAAGAATTATAGAACTTTTATTTTTTGAAAAAGTTACATTTTGATGTGTGTGCTATTATATATATATATATATTTCCTGACTGTCGAGATATAACACATGACGCATTTTTTTCTACTCCTATTACTTTTAGGCCTTTCATTCTTTCACTGTACAAAAATTTAATTAAAAAGGAAGACTTAATTGAAAATTCTTATTGTCTTTTCAGTGTTAAATAATTTCGTTTAAGTAAATCTCAAATTTTATTTAATCGGAAAAAAGGCGGGAACTCCGTGTATTTTTTAATATTTTTCGTTTAATCCTCTATACCATAATTTATTTAAATAAATGAAGGATTCATATAAAAATTTAAATATAAAAATTAAATTGATAATAAATAATTAAAAGTTTCTGCATAGTAATTCAGTAAGTGTATTTGTATGAAATATATATATATATATATATATATAAAGAAATTCTGGCATTAATTTTCAGTCATGATCATGTGATTCCCTGTTGCGATCAGAAATTATGACTTGTAATTTTGTTTGTCAGAAAAGAAAAAGAAGTTAAATATCAGATTATCTGAGTTTTGTATTGGTGTATCTCCATTGTGTTGCGTATTAGTGAGTAGTTCATTTCTTAATACATTTGAATTAAAAAATACTCTTTATTTTTGGTTGTAAAAATTAATGTTAAGTCAACGCCACGCTTATGTAGATGTACTCTTTATTCTCATTATTAATTCTCAAATTCCAACTACTGTCTCCTCATTTTGATGATCGGATTAATTTCTCGATTGCAGTATCGGACTCATATGTAAGGGAGTTTTATATAAAAACAGGCTTATATAATTTATCATTGGTGATTATTTAAAGTTGGCGCCAACCGTCTACGACTTTCAAATCTTTGCTACTGTAATTGCAATGTGCGACATCGTTTGTTTAATTGGTCATAGCCGAAACCTAATTGTGCTGATACATTCTCTAATTGGCTATTGTGTTTTATCTAGTGGGGAATCAGGGGAAAACTATTTTTTTTTTTTCTAGTTTAGCGTGATTGCTTGTTTAGATTTTCACAATACGTCAACTTGTAACCTAGCTTCTCGAAATTCTAAGTCGTGAAGAATGGGACACAAGCTTATCAATGTCTAATTATCTTAATCATACAGAGAAATTTCCACAATGAAGAAATACGGAAATCATGATTTATTGAAACTATCAATTTTTTTTAAACTGTTTTATTTTCAAATTGGAGATATATAAAAATTGCTCTTTTTTGAAAATTGTTTAGGAGATTCATTTCTTTTGTTAATTTTTTTAAAAAAGAAAATATATGATCATGATGACGTAATTTAAATCCTTTTAGCTTAAAATAATTCTACTTCTTTCCTTGCAGTATAAATTTTTTTTAATGAGAAATATGCTTTTGTATTGCATGATTTGCTGCACTTATAATATTAATACAGTTGCACTTTTAAATTTGTGTGCGTGCGCACACATCGTATGATTTGTAATTTATTCGTGACGGGTGCAAGACGTGTTTTGGTTGGCAATAGCTTTGATTTTTTTTTTTTTTTTTTTTTTTGCTGACGTGAAACCATTACTATAAGTTACGTTAATTTAAATAAAAATGTATTTCATAATAGTATATATGAATGCATTTTTCTTCTTATATTATTCTGGATATTATGTCAACAATGGAGTAAAAAGAAAAGATTGTTTTGTGTTAAGGTTTCATTTTTTTGTATTTAATTACTAAGGAATTTTGGAAACTTTCACGAGCCTTTTTCTAAAATAATTCTTAAATTTTAAAATAAGGGAAAATGTGTTACGGTAAAATTCAGCAAAGAAGTGAATTAATCGCAGTACTTTTTTTTTTAAAATTAAATACTTGATTTTTTCGGTTGAATACTGGATGGATCATACAATCACTTATAAACCTAAAAACAATGGTATCAACAAATAAGCTTTGAATTTTGCCCAATAATTTCTTTTCCTTTAATGCTAAATCAAATCGTATGTGAGACAAAGTATTTATACAGTAGTATTGGAATAAAATATATGTATCACTTGCACAGCTACATACATAGTTGTGCAGGTGAATCCCGGATAAAACCTTAGTTAACGAGTTTGGAATACTCGTCTGACACCAAGCGCCTGGTAATTATGAACCTGGGTCAGAATGACGAAGTTACACCTGAGCTGGCACCCTCCTCTCCACAACCACGCCATACCAGCAAAAGGACTTCGGCTGTCATAGATTAACTTGGACACTTCTCCAACCAAGGCACCTGCAGCATTAATGAGGGAGGCTGTGATCACCCTCCCCAATCACTTACCGCTGCAAATGATGCTTCACTTTGCTGATCTTAACGAGAAGTTATCGAGCTTCTGGGGCTCATCACTAGGTTACACTAAGCTATTTTGTTATACGTGGATATATGCATAATTGATAACAAAGAGTTGAAAACTAATGAGCATTATACTGTTTAGGCATTCGTTGCCTGATTCCGCCTCGAAATTCTTTACTCATAGTGGGGCCCATTCACGTATCGCAAAAGCAAAAACTTGTAATCTTTAACACTTTTCTGACAAAGTTAAATGGGGGAAAACAAAATTTTTTTTAAAGGAAATTATTTTATTTAGAAAGAACCAACTATTTTTTATTTATCTTTTTTTATATGTTGTGTCTGCTTTTGGTTGTAGAGTGTAAACTACTCTTCGAAAAAGAAAGTAGTTGATATATTTTTTGAACTTATAAGAAATTTATTAATTGACATTGAAGATAGAAAGAGACAAATGAATTTAGTGTAGTAATCTTATGATATAAATTGATGATTCTTTTGTCCATACTATATCGGAATCAAGGAATTCTCTTTGTGGATATCAAATTTCGTTGGATAGCGAAAGAATCAAGTCTGTTTACTATCTTATTTTATCAACTCTTTTTCTTGAACATTTAATCCCATTTTTTGACAAGTAGGTTCTTATCTTCATCACATTTTACGTCTACGAAACTTTAATCATCTCGAGTTCATCTCCTTGGTGAAGAGCGCTATCTTTCTCGAAGTTTTCAGAAAATAAATAAGCTGCACTGTAGCAGTAAAACTTGCAGTTTTTGTTTGTCGTATTATTTTGATAAAGATGTTTACGTATCTCTTCGCGCATCTGAGCCGCAGCTTAATTTACTGAATTGAATGCTGTATGACTTCAATTATCACTGTTATATGTATATTTTATTGCATGTTTTTAATTTATTCATTCTCTCACGACTTGAAAATATGGAACTGTAGCTTAGTTTTTAAATTTTATGTGTGCATTGTTATTTAAGACTTTTGGTTGTGAATTATTGGTTAAACGATATCACTAATCTTCTATATTTTCACAGATATCCGTTTCAAACATTCACACAGATTTCAAACACGTTTATCCTATTTTATGTGTATTTAAAATCTGCCAGACATGTGCTGTTTAAAATTATTCCGGTGTTCTTGGACTGACCTACTTGTTTAGTCTGTTGACGTAACTGAGGTCGTCTAGAGTACGGGAAATTGAAAACTTATATCTCGGATCAAGCATAATTTTAGATAGGAGAAAAAAAAGTTACCTAGATTGTCTTTTTTCCTAGTTAAAATATCTCCTACCCCTCGATTGTGTTGAGAAATGTTTTTTGATCACATTTAAATTTTACTTTATTTATTTTTAATGGAAAAATTAAAATAGAGTTTTTTATAATAGAATCACAAAAATGTTTATTAATTTTTCATGTTTAATGGAGGATGATATACGAAATAATTTGAGTAATGAATATTTTAGTACAATGTGCATGATTAACCCTAACAAAATTAAAATTAACCTATAATATAATATATAAATATTTTATAACGAGACAGCGGATTCTGAAAATGGCAATGATAAAAATAAGATGATTTTAGCCCCATTAAAGTTTAAGGTATCTTTTTTGAACCTTATCTGGAGAAGTTCTTTTTGTACACTTTTAGCAATAGACAGTTTGCACCAATGATAATAATATGTTTTCAAATAAAATTATTCTTGATTTCTTTTAACCGAAGCGAAATAAAGTGTCTTTAACTATATTTGTAGTTCAATGTAATTTTTATCAGCATTTTTTAAAATTTATATAATGTTTTGAAATTTTTTCGATATATATTAAAATTATCTCCGAAAGCGATCTTACATTTTTTTTAATAATAGAGAAGTAAACATAGGGAATATGTATTGCCATATGTTTCTTACTAGTTTCTGGTTCATCATAGTCAGCTGCATCGTAATATCGAACCACGTGACCTACGTGACCACGTGGTATCTACCTCTTTCCATTACTTTACGTTAGCAGGACATTTGATTTTAAAATACATTTCTTACGTCAAGCCCTTTTAGTATGATCGTTTTCGATTAAGACATATACCGACCCAGGTACTTTACGGAAACGAGGGTTGATGTATTCGATTTTCTCTCTCATCGAGTGCGGTTGTTTCTTGTGCTTCAGAATACACTTTAAACCCTGGTGAAATTAGAACTCGTTTGCACAAAAATGAAGACCATAGAACCGCAATCAAAGCAAACCCTTGATGAGAACAGAGACTCTTCAACAGGCTACCATTGCCCGTCTACAAATGAGATTCGCTGGATTCGAGTATTTTCAGGCTTCATCCATTGGATTTATTGTTAACTTCTCATTAGCAGTTTGAAATGTGTGAATCAGTACTTTTATCCTTTTTTTTTATTCCCTAATTCCCTATTGACATACTTAATAAAATTAAATGGTTTTATTGCGTTGCACACATTGTTTCGACTACCACCTTGAGAAGGTATTGAACAGTCGGTGCTCAAATTTACAAAATGTTCTGAGTGGATTTTGGATAATTATTTATTTTCGGAAGAAAATGCTGTTTTCTTTCGCATCTGTCTCTTATCGAAGCAAATTAGTCTAATGGAAGGCGCTCAACTACCCGTTTTTAAAATTACCTTTGAAAGGATTTTTAGTGCTTCTTGATCATCGGTTCATTTATCAAATTATTTTTGCACATTGCGCGTTAGGAACTTGGAGAATTTGGCGCTGTACTTAAAGTTGGATGGAAGTAAAGGGCTGAAAATAGATGAGATTTTTTCGCATATGGGAATGACGCTGATTGTTTCACTTACACATTCAAAATATATTTTCAGAAGAGTGCTTCTTGAGTATTTTATAGCATGGACGTTAAAGCGTCGCCAACTGGAAATTGAATTTTAATCTTTATGATGTTACTATTGTATACTTGAGTGGGAGAGGTAATTTGTCTTGTTATACTTTGGAAATATTGGAACAGTGTGATCCATTACGGCATGATCATCGGCGGGGAAAAAATTGCTTTTAAGTTTTAGTAAATTGAAATGTCTTTCTCACTGAATTTTTCCTATTTGTTCTTTCAACCTTCTCTCTTTTCAAAAAGCTAGTACGTTTGATAAACGTGTTTTTTCTCCCCTTTCACTCAGTTATCAGATCTTGCTTAGTATTTGTGAATCTAAACAAAGAGAATTTTATCAACTCTGAATACCAGAGTTATTTCTCTTTGCTAGTTTAAATGTTATGCAATTTTAGTTCTGCGTAAAATATATATCCGGATATACTTTTTAATTTAATAACCTGTGTGTTCAATCGTTAATATTGTTTATGGGTTATCCATTTATATTTTATTTTCAAAATTTCTGTGCATATTTAATTTGATGAAGGAAATTGTAAGAAACTGTAACTGTGATGATATTTGTATGTTATTTTTAAAACGATTTTTTGTTGGAGTTGGGGGGAAAAAGAGAAAGTTTTTAGTTTTATTATATTTTTTAACCATCTAATTGTTAAAGTATTTTAATTTAACACAAAACCGATTATTTTGACCTCTTATTTATTTTGAACTTTTGAATATTCGCGTATTTGAGTTATTATTTGGCATATCTCTTTCTCATCGAGATAGTTTGATACAAAACTTTAGGAAAAGTGATTTTTTATGTAACTTTATACTGTCTTTTTATATTGAGGAACAGTAACTTTTCTTTTAACTGTAAAATTTTCTTAGTTTTGTGAAGTATTATAAACTTTATACTTAGTCCTTTGTTGAATTTTAAGGAATTCCTTAATTTCTTATTATCTTATTTGCAGTCATATGCAATCGTAAATAAAAGGTATTAGGTATTTTTATAAAAATATATTTGTTAAATTCCTGGCCGAAGTAACCTTATGAGTACAGGCGTCGTTCTCATGGCTGGAAAATGTTTATCCGCAACCTAGACAAGCTGAAGACCACCGTGTTCACTAATGGCGACTGGAGCCGTATGAAATGAATCAGGATTGTAGTATATTTCATTAAGAATATATATTTCGAATGAAATATAGCCAAGTCTGTGTCTCTGCTGAGTTCCCGTGATTCCACTGGGCGTTGTCTCTTGTTAAAGTGCTCAAAAAATACAAAATTGAGTTTGTCTGTTCCTGTTTTAAGAGGACTTTATTGAAGACCATTGGATCTCATTTCCTTTAATAATTTGACCATGTATGTTGAAAATCTGACTGTTTAAATTTTTATCTTCATTGTTTTAGAGCTTTCTTTGTACTCGTCACTATCACAATTAGAGCAATAATCTCAAAATCTCCTGAAACCATTGAAGTTATATATTTAATTGAGAAAACGTACCACAGAGCAGTTCAGGTCGTGCTTCAGACGTGTGCGAAAGTTGATTGTTGTTCGACAAACAAACGAATTACGAAAAAAATCATGTTTCTAAGTTTTATAACGAATTAGGAATTTTTCTTATAGTATTAATTTAAAATTGGGCATGGTTATTCTTTGTGGAATTCGTGGAAAAAAAATTTAAAAAAGCTTAATTTATGTTATTTTTTTGACAGTGTAATTCTGTCCAATACGTAAATAACTTCTTTTTAAATATTTTATTTATTTATTTTGCAGTTATTCTAAGTAGAATTAAGAAACGGTTATGGTTATTATAAATATTCTGATATAATTGAATTTAAATGTATGCGTAAAAATTATATGCGTATTTGAATAAAAGGGAGGTAATAAGCATGATTTTTAGTTGATTTTGGTGAGTAAATGTTTTTGTGGTAAGTGACGAACACTAATTTCGTTAATCTAGACATTCATTATATATATATATATATATATATATATATATATATATATATATATATATATATATATATATATATATATATAATCTTATTCAAGTTTTTACAAGGGTTTTAAAATTTATTCCATGGAATGATTATAAATTTTACTTATTAAATACGTTTAATACATAGTCATTACTAAGTTTTTATGCATTTTATATGATAGTTTAATTTATTTCAAATGAAAGTAAATAAATTTTATTCATTATTCTTAGTGAGAATTCGAAATTATTTCGAGGATGATAGAAATCCACATTTTATTTTATAAAACATAATCTCAAAATTTGTCCTTTGCCGGAAAACTGTTCAATGCTTAATTATTTTAAACTTTGTTAATAAAACTGTTTTTTCGAATATTAAAATAAAAAAAAACATGAAGCATTTTTTTATTAATGTAACTGCCATGGGAAATTATTATGAATTACGATTTTTGCAGATGAAAGAAAATTTTTTTTTGATAAATTAATTGTTGAATAAAAAAAGGCAGTAGTTTTATCTGCATTTTGAATTGTATCAATCAATCGCTTCGAAAAATCTTTCCTACTTAAGCAGTGTTCTATTTCCCCGCCAACAATCTCGTAATAATAAAGCCATTGAGAAACTCGACGCTATCTCTAAGATCCCCAACTTCTAAAAGCATTTATTTTTAAAGTCGTCTTCCTCTGTGGGTCGTCAATTATTTTGAAATAAAGAACGAGAGAATAAAAAAAAAAAAGGTTCATTCTGATGATGGAATGTGCCATTTCATTGTTTCCAGAGAAGGTGGTTTGAAAGAAAGTATATTTAGAAGACCTTCTTGAGATCTTTGACAAGACGTGAAATTAAGGTCAAGCTTGCAAATGAGCTATAAGGGTCATGGGCGGCTTGTGTTAATGACTATTGGATGCCAATCTTTGTTCGCTTGCTTAGATCGGTATATTGCTTCCTCGTGTTAAGTTTCTTTGTTGCGGTGGTTAGAATTCCAAGATTTCCTTGCCATGTGTTATTTTTCTTCTAATAACTCGGAAACTTAAGTTGCACGCCACTTTTTTCTTTTCTGTTGCTGGTTTTTTAGGCGTTTTTACGTAGTTTTAAATGAGTTCATTTTGCAAGGTTACCACATTGTAAAATCATGGAATATTGCCCCTCTCCTTATTTTTGATCAGTTTGTCTGAACATTAGCATGTAACAAGGGCTTGAAATTTTGTAGTCGCTGTTTTCCCTATCAAATGTGATGGAAATATTCATTAGAAAAATAGTATTTTAATTGTATTTATAAAATAATATTGCGCCGATAAACTTCATGTGTTGTTTTTAAGAAATGTTATTTTCTTGAAAACAACACATGTAATTTTTAATGAAAGGATTTTTATTTTAGTTATCAAAATTTCTTTGACAACTGTTAACTATTTCTATGTTATCCAACAAAATCGTTAATGTAATACAATTAAGGATTAAATTTCATTTATAAATATCTAAAACTAACTTCCGCGAACTCATAGAAAAATGTTAAAAACTTTTAATAATTTCTTCTAGGTGACGACTTTAACTACTTCTGTAGTTTGTGCACCAAAAGGCAGGAATCCGTACCTGTATGGAATGTGGCTGTTTTGAAAATATTGAAGAGTTGTTGGTTAATTTGTCACTTTTTTATGCTCTCGTATTTCACTTGAGGATGAAATAAGAGAGCATAAATATGGTCCTATGATTTGTAAGTCCGATAAGGACTTATGATTTGTAGTGGATTCCAGACGACTACACATTTCCACGTCTAAGAAGAGAGTCGAATCCACGAATTCTTTAATTGAAGAGAAACTTGTTATACTGTTCGGATCATTCAGCTATTCGGCAACCAGTAAATGCAAATTTAAGAACAGGAACTAATAAAGATATGATTTTAAATTTATGTTATTCCAGAGTATTCCTCTGTTTCATTTTTGTAATTTTTAAATTACTAGCGAATCCGCAGAAGACAAATAAGGGATTGTATGTTATATTCCAGGATATTGAAACTACATGCAACGAAACTAAAAGAACCATTGATTTTAATTTAAAAACTTTTTATGGTCAATTTAATTTTACATTACATGTTTATGTAAGTTATGCTCATATCATGTTTTAAATATTACTAATGTTGAAAAAGTGGAGCAGGCGCATCCCATAATGCCCGCCTAGCTGGCATACGACGACAATAATATTACTATTATATATATATATATAGTTATATATTTATAGTTATATATATGTATATAAACCCTTGCTTAGATTATTTTACGGATAATTCATCACACTTGGGTATAATAGAATTAAAAGTGTTTTGATAATTCTTTGATCGTTTTTTTTTTCATTAAATATTCTGTGTTGGAAAATTTTATGACTTCAATATTTCTAACAGTAAAAAGAATTTTTAATGAGTTTAAGAAACACTATTTGCGATAATTTTTTTTTTTCCAGTTTGGGTAGCTGATAAATTAAGGCTTGTTATTATTGTAATTCTATATTTGATTAGTACTTTTAAATAATACGAAAAAATTAATTAAAATGATAGTGCTTCGAACTTTGTACAGAGAACCATGCAAAGACACATTCGAAAAAAAAATTTTTTTTTACTATATGCATTTCAGACTTTTTTTTTTTATCAATGATACATTGCATACCAAATGAACAGTAAAGAATATATGGTAATTTATTTATTGCCGAAGCCTTTTGTTCGAGATATATTCTTGTTTCATTTTAAAACTTTCTTTGGAGCAGCTGTCATAATTTTTGTTTAATTACCTTCAAATACAAACTTTTCCTTTCGGATTTTGTTATTTTCATTTGAGAAAATATTAATTTATGGCTTCTGCGTTTAACGGTACATACCAAGTCTAGATGGGAGGTAATAAGTAGCCTCTCTACCACATCCACCTGGCCTTGACGTTATCAAAACTTGTTGGTCCACTCGCATCAGTATTCAACCGCAAAGATTATTAGGCGACGCCTCCCATTATTGGCGAATAATCGCTCGATGTGGAATATATTTACATTTGTTTATTATACTTCATGTGTAATTAGCAATAGTTGATGAAGTTGTTTATTTCTTTCAAATACTGTACATTAGCTTCCGTTACTTTTTTTAGTAAATTTAAAATTGAATTGACGGACCCAATGGCATACATATCTTAACAGATTGGAGAATTGTTGATTATTAAATTTATTACTGCTCAGAGGATAAGATTCGTTTCTCCTAATTTTTTTCTTTCTTAAATAAATTGATTTCTCTTTGAATATGATGTTGCAATGATGTACCGTTTTGATATGTAGATGAAATATTGGTTTAAATTCCTATTAATTCATTCGTCTACAATTTTTGTGTTCAATTGTTATTTTAGAAGCTTTTTATTTTTTTTTTAAAGTAATTATTAATGAAAATCATTAAGTGATGGTTTTGCTGTTAGTCTTTTAAAATGTAGTTCCTGAAAGTTTATTTAAAATTCAGATTCTCATAAAATTTAAAATATTTTACAGTTGATAATGGAAGGATGCGACTTTATATTCATTAACTAATTTTAATTTTTAAATATTTGTGCTCCTAAAAAAATGATTAATTTGACTTGTATTCGTTACCAAATACATTTCTTTTATTTATTTAAATTATTAATTAATTCTTAACATTAAAATAATGCTGAAAAATTATACTCGGAAAATAAGTGAAAATATAAATCTTATCATCCTTCATTTTTCACTTAAACATTTATTTTCAATACGTTAATAAGATATATGTATTTTCAAACGATTTTCAGTTATCTTCAATACAATGTTGATTTTTGAGTTTACCTATTAGAGTTAAAAATGATAGATAGATGGCATGTAATCTTTACGATTATTAATTTTTATTAAAATACATTGACAATTATTATATATGTGATTTACATTTTATAGAAATAATTTTTGAGTTAAAAAATTTTTAATGTATTTTTTCTGTTAGTTAAGTCTTAAAACATATCTTTTATTATTAGGACGCGTTATGTTGATTTAATAAATGAATCGTACATATTTCTGTTTTGATGGCATAAATATATCCTTTCCATTTATTTGGCGAAGTTGGCGTCAGTTAAAATTTGAGTTTACCTAAATATTCTACCTGTTGATCGTACAACCCTAATGGAGCTCTGTCTTGTTGCTTTACGTTTTGGACAACAGATTACTTGATTTAGTTTTCAGGGGAGTTCGAAGGAAAAGGTGTGCTGGATGTTTTATGAGTTGGAAGTTTCATTGAGAATGAAATTCTCAAGAATGGCCCGTTGTTAAATAATTTCTATTTGAATGGATTATAACTAATGTTTGTGCTTTCGAAGAAGCATTGTGACATGTTTCTCTATTATATTTTATTATGTGTACAGACAGAATTTGAGAATTGATATTTTGCAAAACAGTGTCGCTTGTAAATAATTGATGATCAACTCTCGAAAGCAAATTGCGGAAGTGAGAATTATTAATTTGTCATTGTTTCCGTTTTCCACCCGGCGGGAATTCATTGGATTACCATCATCTTCTCCGCGTACAATGGGATACAAATCGTGATTTGTGCTCGTGTTTCCTCCCAATTTTTCGATATTTTTGTGTGAACATAAACATGCTGCTGGAAGAGAATGGCAGCGGGGCTCCACTGGATACTGCTGTGGAAGAAAAATTGGCTATTGTTCCGGCGGTGCCAGTGCGCAATTATTTTATCACCAGTCTCTTTGCTTCTCGTAAGTATGCAATCGGGATTAATTATTTTGTCCCATAAATAAGCACGGTTATGTGATTAAATCAATAATTTTAATTAGCATTCGTTGGAAAATAGGCAGAATGTATAAAAAAAAAAAAAAAAAAGCTTTTTCGGTCCTACTGGCTCAAAATCGGACAACGGATAAATCTTTTGACAAAGTTTAAATTATTTTCATTCCTTTTTTTGTGCTTGTAAAGTTCCGACATAACTTTTCTGGTAAAGTTAATGAGAAATTAAAGAGGGAATTTTATATTTAAATTTTCTTATATATTATCTTGATATATAAGTGAAGTTTTCTATTTGTGTGATAATCGTCATATTAGTAAATGGAAATTCTTACTAAAACTTACATAAAGGTATGTGTTTGTATAACAAATTGTCAGAAATTTTTTTTTTTTGCAAATTTCTTTAGATTGTTTTCACTTTTTATTTATTTTGTTAATATATATTTTCTTGACTGGGGAAAAGTAAGAATGAAAGTAACTTTTTATAATTGAATTTATGTATATTTAGATTTTACGATTCATGAAAAAAATATTTTAGTTGCTACATCGTGTTCAATTATAAAATATGATAAAGCAACTCACATATTCTACAAAAAAATTAAATTTTCTGCAGAGACCATTATATTCTGCAGAAAATAGCGTTTTTCTGCGGAATATGTTGATTCTTTCAAACCACAGAAAACTTCCGATTAACCTGTAAAATCTTCTCCGTTTTATGGATAATTCGCTGATACCATTGAAACACTTCAATTCATAAGAAAGTAGTGAAGTATTTCAATATAAAAGAGCAAAAATTTTTGAAAGAATTTCTGAAGAAATAACCGTATGAATGTTAATGTATTGTAGGTACTAATTGTTCAAATACATAATTGTGTTGAAATGCCTGATGATGTTGATTTTTTTTTTCTTTATGCGTATTTGTGATAATTATTTCTCTCTCTCTTTTTTTTATAATTTTGTGGATTATTCACGAAAATGTTTAATCCGTGATAACTTCGCCTTTCAGTTTCATGAATAATTAAGAGTTTGTTGTATTGAGACACTCAGTTGCAGTGAAAATAATAATTTACTGTTTTATTTGTTATATTATTTCAGTTTGTGTTCATTTCTGAAAGAATTTTTATATTTATTGGTCTAAATGATTTATTTCATAACTATTTGTGTACGCTTGGTAAACATTAATGAAAGATTAATATACCATTTAAAAGTGATCATAAAGTCATTTAGTAGCAATCAATACTTCATTGTTTGCATTTGCTGGTAAATCGATATAAATATAATAAGGGGTTTTGAATTCAGTAATTGTCAAAAAAAAAAAAAAAAACTATTGAAATAGATTGCAAATTCTAATAAAATTAACAAATGCATCATGCATTACGTTTCCTGCGCCTTGGTTTCTTGCTTTATCCATTATATTTTATGGGATTTTCTATTTAATAAAAGCGTATATTCAATTCGCTTTTACAAGGCGTAGCCTTGACTTGTCACCAGAGGTTATAGGTCAGTTACCTTTCAATAAAATAATCCTTACCTCTAGGGTATTTTTTTTTTTTTTTTTTTACGTTTCAGTGTTTCTGATGGGATAACCCGTTTTGCATATTATTAATTACGTTCTTTTTTTTTTTTAAGTAAATAAATGTTATTTAATAAGTATTCAGACTTAAATGTTGCGTATATAAAAATTATACTCAATATTTAAATGTTAAATGTTGCATCTAATTTTTATATTTATTATCTATCTAATTGAAAAAGCTTCATTAATTATACTTTAAACTGTGCCTCTTCGTTTACAGAATTAAATTTTCTGTTGTACATTTTCTTCCCTAGTAACCAGAAAAACGTGTGAGATATTTCCTGCTTGCGCCATTTTCTTTTATTTGCTTAATATATTATTTACCAGTGGTGCCTCTCCGTTTGTGAAAACTTATTGCAATCCTTTCAACTCTTGATGGCATGCTTGAGAGCAAATGAAGCCTATTTTTTTTTTTTTAATTATTTAAAAACGGATTGCTCTGTATTTTGTGCATACAGGAGGTCTAGTATCTTTTGTATTATTTTAACATTGATTTATCCTATTTCACCAATTAAGACTATTATTTTAGTGTCTGTAAAACAATTTATCTTATCTAATTACTTGTCATCAGAATTACTTTCCTTGTGCGTGGTTTCTTCCGCTCGGCCAAAATTTTAATGTACTCAATACTCAGTCAGAATTTAATGTTTATCCGTGCTCATTTCGCCATTCAATTCCTTGGGCAGTGAGCTGTATTTGAGACAGTCAGTAACTGAAAATGGTAACGTACTAAATAATCTTTATTTTACTTAAATTTGTGTGTTCATTTCTGAAAGAATTTTCGTATTTGTTTATATCATTCTATAATTTTTGACTTAAAGAAAATTAATCACTAGTTTAATTTTTTATATACAATTGAAAACAAAAGAAAAAAAATATTCGTTTCTTTTGCATGCTTTCGAATTTGTCTTCACTGCTTTTGTATGACTTATCTAAATGTAGTACACTGATTCATCGAATGAGAGCGACACATCTTCTCATAGGCCAGAATTTTCGTGCAGAATGACGTTATATGGTTGACTTTATTATACTTCTGACTTAAAGAGCTTTGAAAAAAGTTGGTTGTGCTCCATGCGTAAAGGAATTAAAAAATAAAATATTTAGTATTATATCATGTTGAGTAAATGGTGCCTTTGCAATCTACAACTGTATCGGAATTTTTTTTTTTGGAGCATTTGAGTTTTATATTTCATTTAGGAACTATTAGGGTAATTTACTGATCAGTGATTTTTGTAATCTTGTTTATTATGATCATTTACAATTTGAGATATATTTATTTTTATTCTGCTTGCATAGTGCGCATTAAAAGTTCTCCTTTTATTTGTACTTTTGTGAGTCTAAAATATATGTGAATGCTTCAAATAATTACTTATATTATTTTTCTATGGTTATACATTTAATGAGTGTGATTATCACAGATGTAATGGGACTTAGTGTCAGGTAATTTTAGTTTCCGCTCTTTTATCTAATATTAAAATATTAGTTTTATTCCATAATATGATAGGAATAAAAAAATCTGTGCTTAACATAAATGTTATTTCTTTCATGCCCGTTTTCCATTATTTGTCATGAATGGCATGTTACGGAGTCATGTCTTCCTTTTCATCGAATGATGTTTTTAGAATGTGTGCAATTCATGGGTGATGTTCAAAGGGGAAACATATAAGAATAAAAGAACTAAAAAGTCGCGTGCTCTGTTTTTGTGAGAGTAAATGTACCCATTCTAAAAAGGTTGACGTTTAATGCCGTACATCTACTCGACCTCGATTCATCTAATTGGATGCGAAGTGATTGATATAGCATCTTATGTGCTGTATCATAGCCATGGAAAGTGTGATGTAAGTGTCATATCCTTATGACATTACATTAATGACTCGAGGTATAGATTAAATTTATTTTGCCATAAATTGCGAATTGTCGTACATTTAAATTGCTGTTGATAGTCAATTTAATTTTAAACAGTGATATTTAGTTAGAATGCATGTCCATTGTATTTGCATGCGAACAAAACACTCTTAAATTATGTATGCGATCTCACTTTCCGGTTTTAAAAATAGTTCTAAGTGTATACGTTCTTAAGTTTTCAATTTAGTTTACAGTTCTGTTTGAAACTGTCAGATACGATTTTATAATGAAAAGTTAAATTTTTGTATGTTTTATTTACATTTCTTTAATGCTTACAGGATGCACATGCATATTAATTAAATAGTTCCAACTATATATATTCTTTGATAACTTTGGTAACGGAATCGACATCTTTTCATCTCTCTCTACTTTCGTAAAATTCCAGCTTGAAATTTATTTTTTAAAAGCAATTATATACGACTTTTGTTTAGAGTAACAAATAAAAAAATATTATAAAACGTTAGAAATTTCTAGTTTATTATTTTTCTTCCTAATGCGATAACATTTCTGTCTGTCAAATAATTCCATTTTAATTCATTTACTTTTTTTTAATATATCGTATATTGCACCCCTGAGCGTAGTGTTTGGTGAATTACAGTTAAGTTAAAAAATTCACCTATTCTCGGGTTTTCTGCAAGCTGCTTAAGTTTGATTGATTTATGTATGTTACGATTTTTTTTAATGTTTCATATTTTCTCATGGTTTAGAGTTCTATGTATTTAAATATCCATTCCCCAGCTTCATTGCATTTACCCTGGGGTAAGGAAGCGGATTCAAGATGGTAAAGTAGAAACGTTAAGTGTTCCCCTTACCCTCCACTGTGCATTTTTTCCTTTCAATGCCCTGAGGCCGTCATTCAAAATCAAAAGTGAATCGGAGGGTAGAGAGGTGGAGAGGCTGCCGTTTCCTGTGTACAGGTGTTTTATCGGTCTTGAAACTTGAGTGCAGCCGACTATATGGTCTGTACCTAATTTTTTTATACTTATTTTTAGTTGAGACTGCTTTTAAACGAAGTTTCGCTAGCTGCGAAAATCTGTATGAAAGGCATTTATCTCTTTATTTTTTATAGATTATTTTGGAAATAAATGTTTTGTATTGCTTTTATTGGCTACTGAATTTTTGTCTCGGTATGTTTATTCGAATGTACTGTTATTTTTTTTTATTTTTTTTTTCCATTCCAAGTAGGTGAACGGATAACTAGCACGTTGTATAAAATATTTAAAAAATAATTTGGCTGTTGTAAGTTTTTGCGAAGTGCAGTAAACATTTGTTAATTAAAAACGGTGATATTTAATACCCCCTCCCCTATTTTAAACTTATTATCAGCTGACTATTTTAAATATTTTAAACTATTGCTGAAAAAGAGTGAACATTCAATTTTTTTTTTTCACTATACCTTTTGGAAATTTACAAAGTATGATAATTTTTATATTAAAAATAAATTGCTTGTTTTAAAACCTGAGGATACAAATACACATTTGTCTTCCAATTCAATATTTCTTAGATTTGATTCCCGTTTCAGGCTGGGCTATTTGCAATAGTCCTGAAACTGTCCAATTATCCCTTATTTCTAATCAATATTAAATAAGTCTTTTTTCATGAGAATATTTAATTTTACATACATACATACATACATACATACATACATATATATATATATATATATATATATATATATATATGTATGTATATATATGTGTGTATATATATAGATATATATAAATATGCATATATATATATGTATATATATGTGTGTGTGTGTGTGTATATATATATATATATATATATATATTGTTGAACATTTCTTAAGTATTTATAAATTAAAATGTTTCAAATATTTCTACAGAACTGTTTCCAGAATTATACTTAACTGCTTTACTTTTTTTTTTCCATTTCGAATGAAATTTTAGCTGCGAAAAGTATCGTAAATTTTTTTTTTTATTTTGTTGCTATTTTGAATAGTTTGCAAGATGAGTGTCCGATGAATGTTATGTTTATTCAAAAAAAATTCGATTAAGAATGTTTTTATTTTCAAATTCAATGATGGGGTCATTTAATTCTTATAATATTGATTTTTCTTTTAAAAAAAATATTAAATTTTATAAGATAAAGCATGATTTGGTTTCTCAAGATATCTCTTAATGCATGAAACTTCTAAAAAAAAATATTTAAATTAAGAGACAAAATAACCACGGTTTTTTTAACATTACTATGTTTAATTAGTTCAATATGTATACTTAAGCTGCAATTTTATACATTGTCATGAAAATCATTTAAAACATAGTTTGTGCTTAAAGCTGCATTTATGCAATTTTTGTGACCTTCAGCTCTGAAGAATATTCGTTCATAATAGTTTCTGCACTAAATATAAAACTGCTTTATCTCTATTGTGCTAGTAAATGATTTTTCTTCAAAGTAAGAACATGATTGAAAAATCTTTGCTGCAATTCAATGTGCTAGGAATTTTTCATTTAGCTTAGAAACTAGTTTACTGCAGCCATCCCACTTCGTAGTGCCATCATGGCGGCGTAGATGTGGAAACAAATTTCCAGAGGTGTTTCCTTGGGTGTGCAGATTGTTTGCATAAAACTGTCGCCGTTTTTGATGGAAGTCACCCACAAAGAAGGTTCACTCGTCTAGGTTGAGTGACTTCATCATTCCAGGAATTACCGGCACCTGTGCATATTTCCAACCACAGGCTCCCACGGTTTACAGTTAGTGATTCGTGTGATGTCATCTTTCGCGTAAAAAGGGAACAAAGCCAGATGAGGGAGTGCGAAAGTAATAATAAAATAAATAAAACACAAAAACAACGTTCTTCTCCTCTTGCCCTCGAGCGATAAATAACGTTTGTAAATCATCTCGTTTAGTGTGCTGCTCCATGCATTTGTTTCTCCATTTAGATTTTGTGTAGTGCATTGCTCTTTTCTTTCTGTCTGTGCCGTTCCGGAAAATCCTATGGGAAAGAATGATTGCTTCGACACAAATTACTGCTTCTAATGTCGTGTTTTCTTTGCTTAAAATAACTGCCATCGTTCAGTTTTAATCGCCGATTAAAATAGGAGAATGTTATTTTACAGTAATTCACTTTGAATTGCTATATTTTTAAAACATGCTTTCTGAAATAGTTTATGAGAAAATGTAAGAGTTACACTAATTCTGCCGCTCTTATAAATTTATTTATTGAAAGAAATATATTATATTTATTGAAAAATGTAAAATCGTTTTTTTCCCCCATTTTTTTATTGAACAATCGTGATTTTATAACTTTAAAAGAATTGTAAATGGCTCGCGGAAAAATTTTTTTTCAAATTTTCTGGTGTAATAATTTTTTACTGAATTTCACTTTAAATTTTATTTAAAAGATATCGAAGGGAAAATAATTTTACTTGTTATTAATTACTAACTCAGTAAATGGGGGAAAAATATTTTAGAAAATAATTGTTCTAAATAATTTTATTTTAGTAACACAAAATTTAGCAATTCGGTTCAAATTTTTAAAAAATTCAAATAATAATAAAAGTATTGATATTATTATCTACCAGAGTGTATGCTGAATATTAGATTTTTTCTCTTGTTTTGTTGCATTGCTTAAGGTTACATTTTCAGAATTGAATTTAATCTCTATCGAGTTTTTATTATATTTGTTTTGGAAGGGGGTGTACTTGAATGCATGAAAAATTAGACATGTCATTTGAATTATTGTGGTCTGGAGGAGAAAGTCCAAATTCCATATTGCTGTTTCAGGTTTAATTCTACCTCCTGTTGAGCAGCAGAGTATGTGATTTTGTTTTCTGCTTTCATGTCTGTCGGAATACTTAGAATTTTTTTTATTCTTCCTCTGATTTTTTTTTTTCTCTTTAAAAATAAAAAGTTATAAATGTGTTTTTCCGTTTCTTTTTCTTTTCTTTTTTTTTCTTCTTTTTTTTTTTTAAAGAAAACATTTTTAGCAATAATTTTGCAGTCTTGTTAAATCAAAGGCATTTGTGTTTACGGCTTGCAGTGACCTAGTAATAAAAAAGTGCTATCTGAGTTGGAATCCAGGCATTGCTGCAGGACGAAAATAGCCATTGCATTTCTGCATACACATGTCAAAATGCGTGTTTGGGAGTCTTCCAGGTTTTCTCCTTTGTAACATGCGAATCCTTCTCACTAGATTTACAAAAATTCCACTAAAAGCAATAATATTAATCAATGAAAAAGCATTATATGGTCTTTTATTTGTATAAATAACTATACACTATTAATATTGTATAAGGCAAATTCGCAAATTAGTTTTCTTACGTAAGAGCCAGTTGCTCTCTCTCTCTCTCTCTCTCTCTTTTTTTTTAAATTTTTATGTAAGCTTTTTACTTGATTATTTTAAATTAAACTCTGTGGCATGACTACCCAAGTGGGCCAAGGCCTACAGTGCCCATCTCTGTTCTCGTGACCGAGAGGCCCTGGGGTGCGAAGCATATGTGCCGATTAGGTGGTCAGCCTAAAGCGAGACCCCCGTATTTAGTTCTCAAGCATGCTTGGTGTACTAAGTTTATCGAAGGTATGAAAGGCTGAGTCGACCTTGCTCGCCTGAGAATCGAACCTGGGGCCTGTGTCCAGGTAGCGTAAAACGCTACCACTAAACCACCGGGCTTCACTTGATTATTTTACTTATATATCAATTAATTTTTCTGCTAAGCTGACGTTACTGTGCTGTTCCAACCCTACCCATTCTGGCGTTCAGTTCTTAGGTTCAATTAACATCTCGACCATCGTTACTTTAATCATTTGGAGACCATTTTAATTGTAATTTCTGGTTGAAAGCAACGATATTAACTTTAATTTCTTCTAATGGAAAGCTATTTCAGTTGTTTGTTAGAAGTTATGTTGCAATACTTTGAAAAAGCGCCTGACTAACAATGATGATTCATCTCAATTTTCACCATGATTTGTCCTCCCCCTTTCTCCTACGATCCGTTTTGCAATTTTCGTTCATTTTATTTTTTTTTATTACACATAAGCATGAGTCATGATGATACAGGTTGATTTATTCCTCATTACATCTGTATGCATGCTTAAAAAAGTGACATTTATTTTCCAGTCGAATCAAAGGAGTATTTTCTGTAATTATTTGTAGGATTTAATCACACATTACGAACAACTAAGCGAAACGCGCCATTAAAGAGAGTTGTCTGATTGTAAATGTCACAGGCGACGTCATTTAATTCATTAATATTACTACAAAAAATAAAATATGTATCAATTTAGAATATCTGATTTGATTCACGCAGGCATTCTCACATGAGTATTTCAACATTGCATTCATACTAAGGATTTGAGTGTATAATTCAGATGTTATCCCTGATGTATAAATAAAACTTTTAACCAATTAAATTATTCATGTAATAAATATGTAAATTCTTAAAGTTGCGTAGTTGTTAGTTTAATATGTTCAGTAATTCCTTGAATTTAATATTGTAGTTAAAAAAAAAAAAAATTCCCACATCTTTAATTTATCAAAGAAAATTGAAGATGATTTAAATGGATTTCTTTCCACTTTAATTATGTTTTTTTATACTCTCTCTTTACTTCTTTCATTTTGCTACTTTATTAGCCTTGAATTCTGTGACTGTTGCCAGAAGCAACCTTGGAGAAGTAATCGGAAGATAGGTTGACAAACTGTTCCTTAATCGCTGTCTTCGCCATTTTTTCGTTGAGCATACTTCTGGGAAATCTGAATTCCAGTTAGAATTGATGATGACCACTTGGGGATAACGCGTAATATTGTTATTTGTGTTCTAGAGATAATTTTTTTTATGTATCATGGGAATTTTGTGACAATTGCTGAAAAAAAAAATTCCATTTTTAATTGGCTTGTTAGATTTTTTTTTAAAACACAGAATTGTTTTATTCTTTGGGTGAAGTTCATAGCTTGTAAAATAATTAGCTCTTTTTTGTTCGATTTTACATTTCATTGTATTTTTTTTACTGTTTTGTTCGAACACTGATTTGTGATCACATTAGTTGCAATTTGCGGTACATATGTAGAATAAGTAACGTGTAAAAGTAATAGTTAAATTCAGAAATTTTTGCAAAATTTAAATTACTTATTTTAAATGGAGCAAATAATTTTTGCATTTTTTAAAAATGTTTTTGATTGTTATTATTTTTTTGTCTGAATCTGATAATGTTTTAAATTTTATTTCTTTGATTAAAATATGACTACGTTGCCCATTTTCTCAATTTCTCTTTCGGTTCTAGGTTTATATCATATTATTTTTAATACATTTTTCAGATGGATTACGTTATTTTTCTTGCCATTAACCGACATCACAGCGCTGTTTAGTCAACGAAAAATACTTCTCATTTGGAAAAAGAGCATTTTTATCTTTTTAATGGTGCTTTCACATCGTGCTGTTCTTGTTGATGCAAATTGTTCGCTTTTTCCTCCTGTCGTTATTTCCGCATTCATGAACCGAGTTGTTTTCGAATAAACGGAAATCGTTTGCGGCTGTATACTGCATTTTTTAGAATCGTGCAGGTAGTGTTGTAAACGAAGCATTTGGTGCTGACAGAAATGTATACAAATTTCTTTTTTTTTATTTCAATAGCAAATTATCGTTTGCGGAAATGCAGTTCAATTTATTTTATTTTTTAGTTTTCTTTGGGAATACTGGATTTTTTTTTGATATTTTTTTAAAACGATATTTTTTTTAAGTAGTCTGCTTAGTTGAAATGCGAATACTTTTCTGCTAACCTTCTACTTATTATATTTACTAAGTGGAAATATCCATTTATGATTCAATATCGTTCTGAAAAAATTTAATATTTGATATGAAATATAAATATGTGTTATTAAAAGTTTTAAAAATATTAATTTTTCAGCTTGCATATAATTAGAAATAGGTAATGAAATGTACTATTTTAAAAATCCCAATTCTGTCAACTAGCAATAAAATTTAATGTTTTACCTTTATTGTGAAGGAAAGCTATTTTTATAAATAAATATGTAAAAAATTCGTTGTTATGTAACAAATAAAAAAATACAAAAATAATAGCTTGTTTCTGTGTATATTTTAACTAACCAAATTTCGATATTTTCATTCCATGTTTTTAATGTTTTAGTTAAATATTATAAATGTAATAAAATTGTTATATATATATCTATTAACTGTGAGAATAATGGAAGTATACTAAAATGCAATTTAATTAATAATTTCAAAGAAACATATTTTTAGTAATTTCATCTATAGGACATGAACATAATTGTTTTATCTATATCTATATTAATTCATTCAAGAAAAAAAATTAGTAATCGCACAAACTTCTCTCAAATGCAGCCAATTTTTAAAAAATTATAAAAACATTGATTTATTCTGCATCGTCCTATCTTCAAAACAGAAACTATCTTAGGTTATAATGCAACTGGTTTATTCTGTGTTTTCACAAAAAATTTGCCTCGTTACAATTAAATACTTTTATTCTTATAAACGAATAGCTTTCATTTTAGAAACTAAGTATTTGAGTTAAAAAGTATATGCAAATTCTAGTAATATTCAACTCGATCTTAGTAACTAGTTTAAAATATTATTATTATTCGAAAGAAATTTGTTTAATCTAGCTAAGAAACTTTTGTGGAAATGAGGAGGAAATAAATTTGAGCCTGAAGTTAATTTCCTCCTCATTTCACAAAAATTTGAATAACTTGTAAATGCATATAAAATTTGGAAACTTGATACTTTTTTACATTGTTTCTCAATTTGTATTTCCCATTTCAGAACCTTTGTTGGTTAGGCACATATACAGTGGTGGCCAAAATTGTGGACACTTTTGGAAATTTTTATGTTTATTAACTTTGTATGCTTATAGAAAGCGTTACGTTTCAATAAATGCAAACTTGTATTTATCATTTTAAAGAGTATTTATTATTGAATTCAATACAAAACACAAAATTCAATTATTTGCAATGCAAAAAAGTTAAATGATAATAGTTATCAATATACATTAGATAGTGATGATTGCAGTGAGTTATCAGTACTTAGTAGAGTACCCTTTATTTTTGATTACAGCTTCACATCGACGTTTCATTGAGCTGACAAGAGTTTTAAGCTCTTTCGTTATTACATGATGACAGGAAACAATTATAGCTTCAATTAGTTCCCTTTTATTTGATGGGCGCCTCATTCGGACAAGAGTTTTTAAACGGTGCCACAAATTTTCGATAGGATTGAGGTCAGGACTGTTTCCTGGCCATTACAACAATTTAATGCTCTTTGTACGAAACAACGCTTTCGATATTTTGGCCGTATGGTAAGAAGCAGAATCCTGTTGAAAAATAAACGAAGCATTGTTGGGAAAGAGATCTCTGATGAAAGATAGAAGTTTTGGTTCTAAAATAGTGTCAATGTATTTTCTGGCATTCAGTGTCCCATTGATGACATGAAGGCAACCCATACTATCTGCTGACATGCATGGCCAAATCATAAAATTAACTGGGTTTTTCACAGTTGCTTGAATGCAGTCAGAATGTAGCTCTTCTCCTATTCTACGTCTTTCATATTTTCGCCCATCACTACCGAATAACAATAGCTTAGTTTCATCACTCCATATAACTTGTGACCACTGATCATCTATCCAATTGATGTGTTCCTTTGCCCACTGTAGTCTTTTTTTTTCTTTGCTGAAAAGTAAGATAAGGCTTTTTTCGGGGAATTCTGCCTCTCAGTCCAACATCTGTTAATCTTCTCCTGATTGTTTTTGAACTGACAGAAACACCAGCATCATTCAGATCACTTCTGATGGCCGCTGATGACATTTTTCTATCTTGGAGACATAATCTTTCTTCTCTTATCAATAGATGTGGTGCACTTTTTTCAGCCTTTTCCTTCTTTGCTTTTTATTGAATTTGACTCCTGATATCGTAAACAAAACTTTCGGGACTCCAGATGTAATCACTGAACCCCCATCTGTCTTTCAATTTCAGCATAGGAAAGACCGCTTTCTCGTAACACAATAATATTACATCTCTTTCTAGGTGTCCAATCTACTCTTTTATTTGATGTCGTTGTTTCTTGACTAAATATTAAAAAATTTACAAAAATTCCTACTTGTAATTGCAGGGTTGCCTTCATGTCATCGATGGGACACTGAATGCCAGAAAATACATTGACACTATTCTAGAACCAAAACTTCTACCTTCCATCACAGATTTCTTTCCCAACAACGCTTCGTTTATTTTGCAAAAGGATTCTGCTCCTTGCCACACGGCCGAAATATCGAAAGAGTGGTTTCGTATAAAGAGCATTAAATTGTTGTCATGGCCATGAAATAGTCCTGACCTTAATCCTATCGAAAATTTGTGGCACCGTTTGAAAACTCTTGTCCGAATGAGGCGCCCATCAAATAAAAGGAAACTACTTGAGGCTCTAATTGTTTCCTTGCATCATGTAATAACGAAAGAAGAGCTTAAAACTCTTGTCAACTTAATTAACGTTGATGTGAAGCTGTGATCAAAAATAAAGGGTACTCTACTAAGTACTGATAACTCACTGCAATCATCACTATCTAATGTATATCTATAACTATTATCGTTTAACTTTTTTTTTGATTGCAAATAATTGAATTTTGTATTGAATTCAGTAATAAATTCTCTTTAAAACGATATATACAAATTTGCATTTTGCGAAACGTAACATTTTCTATAAGCATACAAAGTTCAAAAACATAAAAATTTCCAAAAGTGTCCACAGTTTTGGCCACCACTGTACGTATTAAAATAAAAGATTGTCACTAATTGAACATTATGAGATACAAATTAAAATTTATGAATCTTGGTAATCTAAAAAATAATTACAGTAATCCATTATTTAGTAACATAACATGGGTCAAATTGGTCTTCATATTTTAAGGGATTATGCTGTCTGATGAACACACGTCCAGGAAAAATTTATTCGAAACACCCTGCCGTTAATTGCAATTTAAAATTTCAAGCGCGTAAGCAAAAATTTCTTTATATTAAGTCATATTTAATAATTGATTATCAACATGTTTTATATAAGAATAGAACAATCTTATATACATTTAACGATATTTATATATAGACATCCCATTGGTGTGTTTCCCAGTTAAGATTCACATTTTTTAACTGTAGTTTTACTCAGCTCAGTAGTTTCCCTGCCAATTAAAAAGCAGCTTTTCAAATTCTGAACTATCTTACGTATCTTTCTGACACATTGAGATTGAAAACATAATTTCCTATTTTATTTTCGATACTCTTTCTTACCTTAGGCTTGAACCCGGATCTACTTATTCGTAAGTTGACTGAAATGATCCAAGAACTTCACAGTTCTGAGTTCCATAAGTGAAGGTTTTTGTCATTTATGATCAGCAGCATTTTCCTTATTTTGATCTGATAGGATTTTGAATTCAGTCCTGTCGTTACAAAATTTTGTTTAGTTTAAAAAATACTAGTGGTATTTTCTTAGAATGTCTTTGGAAAGGAATATAGAATATTGCCAATCTTGTTCCGTAGAATAAATTTGGAATTAAGATAAAAAAAAAAAAATATATATATATCTGAATTGCGTTAAGTGGTTCTGTATATTTTAAAACATCACAGCGTTAATGGATTATTGATTGTTTTTTGCTAATATCACGTGACATCTATTTCTGAAGAAAATGTTGTTTAAGGTGCATGCCATTGTTAAAAGCTTGTAGGTGACGTGACTGTCACGATTATTATTTTTTTCCACCTCAGATTAAAAAACAGTGGGGCGTGTTGGAGGTCATGTGTTTTTCTTTTCCCGGTTTCCCCATTATTTTTATTTTTTCAGTTCAGCTCAGTTCACACCCGTCTCCCATTTCGCCATAAATTGGGACTTCTGCTGCTATGGTCATTTTCTTTGGCGGTTAAGACCGAATGCAAAATGTGAACGAATATCTTTTTAATGCGTAAGAATGCTCAATTTTGGTTCACCGAAGTGAAATGAAGTGACAAGCGTGCGTGACTTCGTATTCGAATATCGCCTTCTATTTTTAAATGAAGCTTTTAAAAGGATAGTCACGTTTTCTTCGAAATGGAATGACAGGTAACGGGGCTTTTTTTTTTTTTTTTATCCTACTAGAAGTCTGTCATATGTTTCGTGAGAATTCGAAGTTTGAAACTTAAGACACAGCATTACAGATAATTTCGAATAACTTTTCGTAGTGTAGTTTTGTTATTGCTCAAGGGATTTTTGATTCCAGTGCAATTAAATTTTCTGTGACTGTGTTAATTCCCACATACATTTTCAAAAACTCTTGGAACTTGCATCATATTAGCTTTCCTCAGCTGAAATGTTTTAACTCTTTGAAGTACACAAATATATATGCACACACATATTTTTCAAAGTGGGTTAAAATATATTCCACCACTCATAAAAAGCTAAGCTAAAGGTAGGATGGTTTTTTTTTTTTTTTAAACCAACTTTTTTTGTTCTAAAGAATTGAAAACAATATTTATCTCTAGCTTGATAAGTTTTTGAATATGGTACTTTATTTAACATTTTTATTCACAGTAAAAATATTGAATCGAAACTTAAATATTTGTTGGTTTCATGCAATGTGCTTATAAGTAATTTCACAAAATTTTCACGCTAATAAGGCATTGTATTTAGTATGCAGCGAATTTAAATTTATTTGCATGCGTAATGTTTGCTTTAATAAAAAAAAAAATGCTATATCGTCCATTACCTCATATTTGCAACAAATTGCATGTTTATATGGATATTGTAAACATTTTACTGTGCTTGTTCTTGAAAAGAACTCTGAAAACTCCTAATGACGGTTCAAGTTATGGTTGCTGGCAGTAATTGTGTTATGAAATAAAACTCTAATGGTTGTGATCTTCTCCTATTCATATCGGTTCTCATGTTATGATTTGTTCGATCTGTATGGAATGAAATATTACACTCTATAAACAAATAGTTATCTTTTACATCCTTCGAAGTTTACTATGGCAGCGATTTTTCTTTCTATATGATAACTGAATATAACGTATTTTTTAAAACATGACTCATATTAATTGTGAACCCTTAATATCTTTATAATAAATTTTGTCAAATGTCAAACTTTAACAATAAAAGTATGCACTTATAAAATGATTTTAACCCGTT
Organism: Latrodectus elegans; assembly: GCA_030067965.1. Lineage (NCBI taxonomy): Eukaryota > Metazoa > Arthropoda > Arachnida > Araneae > Theridiidae > Latrodectus > Latrodectus elegans. The sequence goes on along the minus strand of CM057810.1, from coordinate 72,640,472 downwards.
GAGTATTATTGTTTGTGTTTCTGTCAGTTGCTTTAATGTTCTTATAATCAATAATTCGAGCAATGGGGCCAAATGACTGAATGCTGTTTATGACACTACAAAACTACCGATTCCGTTACTTGCGTGCGAAATATTGAACTAATTTGTCTTCGTCGCCATTGGCAACAATACATATTCATGAATCGGTGGGCAGCCACAGGAACTTTCAGAATCCAGCTATTAAACTGCCTACCTACTTGGAGTGTTATCTTTCGTGAACGATTAGGCAGCCATTTAGTTAAAGAACACGCAATCCGTTTTTGTCGACTTAATCGATTTGGCTTGGTAAGTTCGTTTCAAGAAGTTAACTCTAGCTCGTGATCGGGCTAAAATACTGAATATCATCTTCCGATATCAACATCCGGCATAATTTGAAGAATTTTTTGTTTCTCATCATAAATAGTAAGGTGACAAAAAAAAATGCTTTTATGAATATAAGGGTACAGGAAAATTCGAATATTACCAAAGTCTTCTCCCGAGCTTCAATTTACAATAACACTCCATTATACACCAAGCTGAGTTTTTGAAAATAAGAACAGCATTAAATGTGCACTTACATTCACTACTTTAGAACTATAGCTTGGTAAACATTTATCATCTTGGCGTAAAATCCTTGACGTGATTTTAAAACTTTTACAACGGTGCACTTATTTTATCTCCATATCATTTATTTATTTTTTTTACAATATACTACTTTTTAATTCTAATCTAATGTTCAGTTAATGTTATACGAAATGCATCAAAACGTATCGATTAAATTAAATTTGAAATGTTGCTCTCGAGTGTAGTGAGTATACGCCTGAAAGTTACATATTTGTTTTCCCGAAGCCAGATGAACAGCGTTATTATTTATGTCTAGTATATTCACTAATTTTAATTTATTACTTAGAGAGAGTACCAAATTTTTAGTCACACACACACACTATTTTATTCATCCTTTTGCTATAATATTGACTTCATGAAATAGTTGGAGTTGGATTTTCGATTATGGTATTTTCTGTCATCGATTTTGTCTGATAATCAGAAATTCTTCTTCTTCTTCTTCTTTTTTTTTTTTTTTTTTTTTTTTTTAAAACTTAGATGATATGATATTGTTAGCAAGAATTTCATTGGTCCTACCTTATTACTTTTCAATAGATGCTACGAAATATTGATAGCTATGATAGGTAATCTGCATTATGGGCTAATGTATTCAAAAATTTTAACTTTTCAGAAATTATTTTGGGAAATTTTATTTTTTACTTGATGTGATTCTTGGAAAATTTTTAAATATATTAAAATAATAATAATATTGAATTATCAGAAACTTGTTAATGGAGCTAAGATAAACGCGAACAGTATCTTTTTGACTTATTGTTTAACAACACATTGATTCGAATTCTAACTCAAATGGATGAGTATAGTGGTATAAGATTCACACAAAATGTTTGGTCCTGATCCAGTTAGTTTTCAGGTTCAAGAAAAGGGACCTTACCGATGTAAAAGAATCAAACATTTTATTGCCTCTATTCATATCATATCTTTTTGTGTTATGATATGGTTCAATGATATTTAACAACTTAAATATTATTTAATAACGTTTTCATCTCTCATTCACTTTTAATTACAGTTAGTATTTTTTTCCTTCTAAAGTTTCTTTCTTCCTAAAGTTTTAAATCCCACTTCTAAACATTGAAAATCGATTGCTCATCTGTATAATCATTGTACTGAAATTTCAGAACTTTGTTTAAATAAAAATATAATCACTCCGAAATTTGATCGATCTTTGTTCTGCTCTATTTCAAAAATAATGTGCTGATCCGATATTAAATAGCAGAAATCGTTTTCATTTTCTTACCAAAATCGAATTTATTTGATTTTCCTGACCTTCGGCAGTCTCAATTATTATTCCGTAAAATCCACGGAATCGAAAACCTGATATCGCTTTGAAATCTAATTACGTGATTTTATTTTCGGAGCATGGGTCTTGATGATGCAGCTGTTCTAACTTTCTTTCATATTTTTATGAGGGATCATTGACAAATTTCTTGCTGAAGACGGAATGAGGGCTACACCAATAGATGCTTAAGATATACTCGATTTCATCCTGAAAATTGACATTTTAAAGTGTTTCAAAAAAATCAGTGTAGAAATTTATTGATATAATGTATTTATTACTTTATATGTTTAGTGTTAAACTTTAGAGAAAGTTTTGTTGTTGTAATGGGTAAGTAAAAATGTCCTTATATACTCTTTCGTCTGCAAAGTTTTTGTTATAGGAATCATTGGAGTACTAATAATTGACAAAGAAATGTTTCTATCAAATATTTCATTTTGCTGTTCTTCCGCTTAGTTGCGTGACAATGTGCTGAATTATGTCATCAACAACTTTGCTTAAGAAATGTCAATGTGCTGGCTTTGCAATGACACATTTTTTTCCCTCTTTGCCTTAACCCTTGTATCTATCATTGCTGTTTACAAATATCATCATTATGTTCCTCCATTAAGAATCTTTATCTCTCTTGGGAAGAAGAAAAGAAAAGCCGAGAGAGAAGTACCGGCTAATTAGATTTCTTTCTTTTGTACAGGATACCTCGGCGGATATTGTTTTAACTCGTGCGTGTCATTGCACCGTCGACAAGTTGCAGCCTTTATCTCAGATTGAAAACTGCTGCTCGTGAAGTGAAGTGTGTGTTTTAATAATGAGCGGATTTGTCCGTGAAATAATGTCTTTGCCCTTCCAGAGAAGACTGTTGGACAATATTGAAAGAATGCCATGTACCATTTCTTTCTCTGTCGTGTTGAAGATTTCATAAAACCGATTTTAGCTTTAATTGCTATTTATTTTCTGTTCAGCATTTATTTTTTAATATCATTTCCTAGATTTATGGAACTGTAATTATTTTCATTGAAAGTAGCAATATCATTAAGATGTTTTCGTTCAGTGTTTTTTTTTCTGATAATTTATAAACTTATATTTAAAAAAAAAATTGAAAATTAAAGCGCATAGAATGATATACAATTATTGTTTTCATAAATACCCCGATCATATTCTTTAGCATCGTTTATTCACCTCTAAGAAAAGGCTTAAAATTCACAGTCTTTAAAAAAATATTTATTTCGATGAAATATATTCTTAGATTATTACATGTAATGTTATTTTTTTAAAATGGTCTTATACAATAATCGAAAGAATTCTTGTAAATTATACGTCATCACTCTTTTTAAAAATTCCCCTCTTTGTCCAATGACTATGATTTCCGAACATAACGGCGAAGTTATATTGACAAAGAAAATTTTTTTAAAAGTAGCATATTCTACTAGCGATATTATAATTATGTATTTGATTTCAAACCGAATATTTTGACATTTATGTGCTTATTATCTCTAATCTTAACCTCATTATTTTTCGTTATACAGTGAAATTTTTTGATGCAAGTTTGTTAGACCCTAGAGATTTGTGTATTTTCAACTATTTCTCAAAAATAACAATTTAAAAGTCAATGTATGTGGCAATAAATTAATGTAGGTATTGAAGTAGGCTTTCCTCTACCTGCATCTTTTCACTGCTAAGATGCAAAAAAAGGTGACTTTGGTGATTTTTATCTTAAGAATTATTCATATATTCGAACAAATGAAAGAATGTGGATCATGACTTGGATGTTTGCGCAGTGAAATTTTGCATGCAGAATGTATGACTTCTCTTTCACTATAAGAACTTATTTATTCGAATTCTATTTTAATATATACAGAAAAGAGAACAGTAGAATTTCTACTCAAGAATGTTACAGCATTTTTATAACCCACGTTCCCCATTTTATCAAAGCAATAATTCAACAATTTTTACAGCCGTTTTTCACTGTCAGCTGAAATTTCCTCATATTTCGAATTGCATTGTGCTGAAAAGATTTTTTTTTTTTTTCCGAACGTTGGTGCCAACTTTTGTTTCACTTTCTTCATGTTTTCCTGGAAAAGTTTCAAGAATGGAATATCTTAACATACTTCAGCCTTGTGGGGGATAGGAAATCGTGGGTTTGGTATTTGCTTCAAGTGCCCGTTTCTAAGGATTACGGTTGCCGATTGTAGTTGACTAACCTCCAAGAATTTTATCTTGGTTATTTAGTGTTTGCTAAAACACACTTTACTGATTCGGTCGTCCGCTAATTTAATCCTTTGTGTTATGGAAAATTGTTAACTTGTTCATTTCTTCCTTTTGTGTTGTCTCTATTTTTTTATCGATCGTCTTTGAATATTTTCCTGTTATTTTATTTACTCTTATTAGGATGGCTTTTTTTTTTTGGTTTACATAGAAGTTTGTAAGTTTTGAAAGATAATGTTATTTTTTTTACCACGAGATGGCGAACTGGACTCACTAATTAATAATATATACACAGTTTGTTATTAGACACTTCAATAAATAATTTTTATTTATGGGACTTTTTTGGGATGATTGTGTTTGAGCACATTTATATATTGGCGAAGTTTGGAGACATTTTTGGCGACGAATAATTATTTGTAGCGAAATAATTGTGTATGTTATATTAAATATGCACCAAAAGTAATAATAACTGATACCAGCCGGTAATGAATTAAAAAGAAAACAGTCGTTAAACATGATTGTTAGATAAAACAATAGATCGAAACATTGGAATTTGGCATATTTATACATATAAATTATTTCTTGCATAATTATTTAGGAATGTTATCAGGAAAGAGAAAAAAAAAATTATATATTTTACTTAATAACATCACTAGTTTCTGGTGAAAGTAGTTGTTCTTGTGGACTGTGGTTTTTAATTGAAGTATGCATGTATTCATACGAATAAAGGTTACCATATTTACGTATTGATTTAAAGTGAAAGAGTGATGTATTCAACAAAATAAACTAAAAATTCTGCCCTTTTATAAATACCATGAAATTATAAATCTTTGTCAGTAAAACTGACAATTTTTTTTAAAACAATTTTATTAATTAATTGCCCATGGAAACTCGATCATTTAAAAATGCGAATTAAAATTTACATAAACACGAAACTTCTGTGGAAAGAATCATTAAAGTACGACACATTTCAAAAAGAGCTGCTATTTTTATGTTGCAATTGAAGTTCTCTGTAATTAGAGATTCAATAAAAAGTTTAATTTGATGAGGGTCGGTATAATCGAAAGTGTGACATTTGATCAATCATAATTACAAATATACATTGACAATAAATTTTTATACAAGCTATGACTTGTAGGCCCTAAAATTTGAGCACAAAAATCTCTGCCATTATGGAAAAATCAATTTCTGTCTTACATTTCATATGCGAAATATAATTGAAAGGGAAATTATGGATACTGAATAAAATATTGGGGGCAGTATTTCAAATGAAAACAATAACTTTATAAACTTTTTGTTATGTTTGCAAATTTAAAATTCAGTCAATTCTTAGACGTAGTCAGAGCTCCAGCTGTGAATTTGCTTTAATATTTTAATATAACTATCACTTTGGTGAAAGGGGTTATATTAGAGGTCAACAGATGGTATTGACTATTAACTATTTTAATCTTATCTCCCCTTTTAAAGCTGAGTAGAACAGAATACATTTTATCGCGGTCTTGTTTACCCTAGCCTCTCTATTTCCGCTTGCATCATCTTCTGTTATGTTACGTAAGCAAATGAAGTGCTCTCAGCGTTTCTATTTGTGGAGATGAAAGCACGTGGGACTTGTCCGATGTCTTCTTAACCCTCCCTCCCCACAACTTCATTTATTTTCCTTTATTATTTTTCCACCTCCAAAAACGCAAGGTGCACGAAGTACATGTTTCTGCTGGGTTTCGTCATCGCCAGTTCCTGGAGGGGGTGGAGAAATTACCTCGAAATCATTTTCATGATTGCCTTTTGGTATTATGATAGTTCGGCCCTTTTTATTCTTTATTTCATGGAATTTCGCCTGAAAAACAGTTTATTGTTCCATTTCAATAGATGGGATCACTCTTTATAATTAACCTGTTTCACACGTTTTCCACAGTCATGGGAGTTTAAAAATTTTCCACACGCAGTTATGTAATGTTATTTTTTTTAAAATTAAATCTATATAAAGTGCATTTTTATTTATGAAGGTTCGTTATGCTGTTAAGACCTGTGATTTCTGAAATCATATGGATTATTTTGTTGATATTTTAATTAGCATCTTATTTAGTATTCATCAGATTTATCTTGTCTTTGAAAACCTATTAAAATGATGTAGCTTAACTATTGAATCAAAAATAACCTGTTAGGAAATTTTGGCTTCATGTATTTTCCTTTGACAGGAAGGTTATACTTCCATTCTTTATGATTTATGTTAACATTATATGTAGCTGTGTCATATGGTACATACTTTTTATTTAAATCCATAATACATAAGTTTTTTATTTATACAAAAAGGATTTATTTTCCTTAATTTACCGTGAATTTACTTGACTTACATTGCAAATTTTTATTTCGTTCTTAAATTTGAATTGAGAATGTATCCCTTATTCTCAAAACATTATATGTAAAAGGCATTTAAATGCACCTGCATAAAATTAAACTTATCTACATAATAATATTTTTATATTAAACAATTTCCATTTAAGATGTATGATTTGTTCAATCATTTGATAATTCGAAGTAGAATCAAAGAATTTTTTAAAATAAAATTTCTATCGTTTTTATATAGCATGAAATTTGCAATTCATGATGATATTTTTTTTTCACTTTTAAAGAATTGTACAATTTTGAAGCTTATTTATATCTTTCTGTTAATTAAAAAAGGATTAAGAAAAAAATGCTTTCTAAATTAAAAAATTTACTTCAGTTGTCGGTTAAAATTTCTATATATTTATCATAAATGTTATAAATTTTTAATTTAAATATTATAAAATTATAAAAAATTTGCAGAATATAAACTTTCTTTACAGTTTTTTCTGTAACTTGAAGATACACTAATTAGCGATATATTGTTACTAATTTGAGCTATGACTCCGCTTTTTTAATTATTTTTCAATCCAATAATGTTGTATAATTTAACCTTCTTAATGAAAGCCCTTCGCAACACATTTTTTGCTGTTCGTACCTAGAAAATTCACAGACGTAATAACATTCAGCTTCTCGTATATCTTCCTGCTCTTTCACAAAAGGATCATAAAAGTTGGTAAATAAATGATAAAAATGAAAGTGACTTTTACTGTCGAGATTGTTTTTTTCACTGTGCATTTGCTCTGGAGAAGCAAATAAATATTTTTTCATTGTAAATATCGCTTACATCCGCTTTATCACGTAGTTTCTTTTGAGATAGTGAATTGTTTTGCTGCTTCACAAAATATTATGTGACTGTGCAATAAGGTGCTAAAATCTTGAATTCGAGAGGAATTATCTTGTGTGTTTACACTGATTGTAGCACGGATTCCTTCTTCTCTCCCATACCCCCCCCCCCTTTATTTGACATTCTTTGTACTTAGATATGTTGTCATTTCTGCAAATTCCATGAAAAGCGAAAAGAATTTGAAATATTCGAAAAATATCTGATCCATCATGATGGATTTTTCTTTTTTATTTTATTGACTAAGGGCGTATTACATAGACTAAATAGACTATACCTAGACTAATAGACGCGTAATATTAATGCCCACCCTACCCCGTTTTTTTTTTTAAGTAATTATATGTATACATATTTTTATGTATACATGTATATATTTTATGTTTACATTATATGTATATATTTAGAGTTTGCTAAAATGTAAAAAAAAATAATAATAAATAAGCTTATAATATTTTAGTGATAAAAATTAATGAGAATTTTTAAATAGAAAATAAGTATAGAAATTCTCTAAATTAATGTACAAGAAAACGGAACAATAATCGAATAAGTAGCACGAATGAAAATAAGAAAAAAAACCTGTTTTATACATAGTAACCTAAATTATAATTGAATAAAATAAAATCAACTATACAAAAGTTCAAAGGTATAAAAATATAAAGCTCAAATGAAAATAGTGTATCATATTCTAAAAAGTGTAGAAGAAAGAGCTAATTATTTATCATATAATTAAATTTAACACTTTTTTCCTTCTTATGTTGGTAATTTTCCCGTGATGTTCTTGTAAAACGTGGTTGAAAATAGCCACGTATTTTCTAAATTTTTAGTTTTCCTTTCTGACGAATTTTTTAAAAATAAATTTATATTTCATTGAAACTATTTTCGATATTTTTTTATCTGTTCTATATACTTATTAATGAATATTAAAAAATATCCTATGAATTAATTATCTCAATACAGTTTTGTGTTCAAAATTTTAAACTCTCCAAAAATAATGTACTATTTAATATTTTGTTTGAATCATTTTATTAATATAGTCAGTTTATCTTTTCCTATAAATTATCTTAATCCATTTTTTTCACTAAAATTCGTTTTAAAAATGTGTAATTTCGTATTTTATTTAAATTAATAATCAACACATTTTTAAACTTTTTGAATTATATTATTCTAAGTGAATTAATTTATGATCGATATATAATAGATATTTTAATTTAGTTCTTTATAATTTTCAGCACTTATAATTCATTTAAAGTGACTAAAAATTATTAAAACTATGGTTAAAAGAAATATCGTTATGTCACGCCAGATATTTTTTACTTGCATTCTTTTTAGAGTTCATTTAATATATATGATGTGGACTACTAAGATGGAAAGATATTGCGGAAACATACTGTGGGGGATATCTGATATTTATCGATATTGTGATTGAAATTCCTTCCAGCGGCAATAATTGCCATTCTTTTCTTCTTAATCTACTTCGACCTTGTAAGTATTGGCATCGTTCGGAAAAGGAATTTCTTTTGATAGAATGATCGTCTGTTGAATGTGATTAAATAACGGAGTTCCTCTGTTCTGCCATTGGCATCTGATATCGCAATGTCTTTCCAACTTTTCCTCTTGATGGCTTCATTGTGTTTATTTTCATCTGCACCTGTTTGGAATTGTGGGGAATTTTAGAAGGGGAATCGCGAAAAGTTTTCTGGTGTTCCACCGGGGAGGGCAAGACGAGATTTGAAGGTTAAACAGTCATGCTACCAGACACCATTGTTTTGATCGTGAGAAAAGCATCTTGTGGCGATAGCATCTGCTTTTATCGAGAGTGAGTGTGTGCTTAAGTTATGTCTTGGGTTAAATCCCGAAGAGAAATTTTATTAAAACGAATTTGATTAAGGCTGGTTTTCATTGAAAAAGATCTAAGACATTTTTCGCTGATCAGAATATTATTATTAGTCACAGATTTGATATATTCTGTGATGCATTTAAGTAGTTAATTATTGATCTGAAATTAATAATGTTTATTTAGTGATAAAATTGTTGTGAATTTTGTTAGGAAGATTGCCTTATTTAAATATACATAATTCCTGAACGAGGTTCAAATCCCAGTTCGGGCATGGATGTTCTTTTTCTCTCTGTCTATCCTGTCTTTGTCCTTTCCTTGTATGAATGGTTGCCTACCTTATAAACGGGTACCCACGGCATGCGAGTACTGAGTAAGGCGGACTGCACACCAAATTATGGTTCAGTTGGAAAAGTGGAGCAGAGCACCCTATAATGCTAGCCTGGCTGGCACAAGATAACAACATATATTTCTTATAGTTTGCGAGCTCAACAATATTTTTCTTCAGGAATATATCATTTTGTATAACACTTATGTTATTCTCTTCATCAAACTAATATTATCCATCTTTTTGCAAAATTAATCCTTATTCAAATGTTTTTTTAAAATTTAAATTCGACTAATTGCTTTTTTACATTCCTACATTTAATGATAAATTATTTAGCTCATACATGAAAAAATGTCACTCAGAAAAATGTTTGAACTGTTTTTCACTTGATAATGTTTCCGTTAATAAGATTATACATAATATTTTTTTTTCAAAATTATTTGCGCAAGAATAAATTTCTATACACTTTGATCATAATTGTAAATGTTAATGTTTTAAATAGTGCATTTCTTGAATTCTGTATAATCCATTATTAAATTAAACAATTATTTTTTCAAAAAATATATAATATTGATAATATTTTAAAATATTATTTTGCAAAACCTTAAGAGCATTTAAAGCAGTAGTTCCCAAATTTTTCTGACCCATAGACAGTTTTTTATAGGCAAAACATGTCCATGGATTCCAAAGTGAAAAATCTTCATCTTCATGCAAAAATTAAAGCAACATTAATTATAAATTTAAAAACATTTTGTTATAAAAGCATCTATATCAAAGTATTATAATTTTTGTCTCACTTGCAACCGTGAATCCCTAAGAGCGCTAATTTTTTGTTTCTTCTTTTTTGTGATCAAGTTCATAACAGTACTAATTCCACATTTTACCAAATAGGAAGACTGGAAAACAGTCGGCAACTTCTGTACCATTTTGCAAGATAAAAAATTGGAATCCCATTTTGTAATCTTAATTCGAGGTTTTCTTGCTAACATCGGTGTGTGGTTTAGTTGTGTTAATTTTAATACAATAAGATGCTCTTTTATTAGTATGGATTCATCTGTATTTGGATGTGCTGGTAGCCGAATGGTTAGAGTTCTTGCCTTTGGTTCGGTAGTTTGTGGTACCTTTGTCTTGGACATTTGTAGTGGTTCGAAATCCACTGTAAGCAGTGGGTACCGGTCTAATTAGCCCTCTTGCTAAAAAAATTAATGCTGAGCGACAAACAAAACTAACCAAATTGAGTTGATGACTTCGTCGTCACTTAACCGCATTTTTAGATTATTATACCATAATGAGCTGTGTTTAACGAAGATTGAAAATGTGAAATAAAAGCAGTAACGTAATAAAACAATAAAATCGACAAAACAAAACAAATTTTCTCATTCGTATTTTGACAGATATTTTTAAGAAAAGAAAAAAGAAAAGTGTGAGTTATACTAGTATTCACATACGATAGCAACGAGTTAGGGCACAATAAAATCTGTTGGCGATTTTCCAAATTTAAGAGCTTTTAAAAATTAAATTCTGAATTTTTTTTTTTTTAACATAATCGAAATTATTTATTTCTGAAATAAATCATTAATTATAAGAGGCAAACTAAATAAAGCATGGATTATTAAATTTCTCAAAGATTTTTGTAGGGAATTTAATGGTGAAATCATTCACTTCAAATTAAAGTTTTTCATTTAATTTCATTGTTTATGATTTTCATTAATGATTACTGAAAGAAAATTAAGAATTTTTATTTTAATTTACCATAATGATAGATATTTCACTTTGATGTGATTTGAAGTCTAAACGTCCTTCTTCATTTCTCTTAAGATTAGTACTGTACGTATAAAAAGTATAATTGTTAAAAAAATTAATCAAATATGGATATTAATGTAACAAAAAGTAATTTATTTAAACTGTAAAAAAATTTCTATATTAAATACTTGTTAAAACGGAAATTAAAAGTTTTTAACAGTGAACTATTTTAATACAAAGTTGATGATAAGCTCTATGTTTATTAAAAAAATTTTTAAACGTTTAATTAGGGTTAGTGTCTAAAATAGTATTTAAGCATTAATTAATTGCATGAGTGGACAATTCGAATAACTCCAGCTGATAAAGCAGAGAATAGAAGCTGGCTGGAAAGAGACAGCTCGAATCGTATGATCGTTAGATGACTGTTTTGGGTGATTGATGCATTTGTCCCGGAAATGATATTTAGCTAGAAACATAATTAAATAAAACGGAAGCTTGAAACTTTAAATCTCTTATTGTTGCTCTTAGTGATTAAAGGCTTAATTTATGTTTTTCAGATGATTCATCCTAATACTTTTTAAAGGAATTCGCTTATACCATTCCGTTGCAATATTTCTTCAGTAATACAAAACTAATTGAGTTATGTTTTGAAAAGTTTAATGACCTTGTCTTTTAAATGTAATAGCGACTATAAATTTATTGGTTACTTGCTTATTCATCACTCGTTTTTTCATCTCATTAAACAGTAGCTGTCATACTTTGTGTGGCGCGTTTTAATAAAAATTTTATCAACACACTGCTTATCTCTTGTTTTGTATCAGGCTTTTCAGATAAGCATTGCTAACCTTCTATTGTTATTTGTCTTGGAGATATAGTTCCCAGGTCCAGTAATCCATTCGCAGACGTCGATCCAACCATCTTATTAAAATCGATTCCTCGCCTGGCTCCAGATATCCCCACTGAAGTCCTTCGGAAAAAGTCTTTCTGGGCACAATTTATCTCGGCCATGATTATCCTATTAGTCACTGGAACTTTGCGGGGTGACTCATGAATCCACCATGGGGTGTTTCCGAGTCGAAGCGCAGCCGTAAATCGCTTGGAAGATTTCCATTGCTTGGAAAATAATTTTTTCTTTTTTTTGCTTTTTCTCGTTTTGGGTTTATTGAGTTGAAAACGACTAGACTCCGGTATCAGAATTTTCGATGTTTTCTTTCTCGGATTTAAGCTTCATTTTCTGTAAGTAACTTTTTTCCTTATCCTTTTACGTAATTTTTTTGTGGTTAATGCATGCTTTTATGTTTAAGTGATTAAAAAATATTAATTTTTTTTTGCAATATTTTTTCCGCAATGCTTAGAATGCGGTGTCGTTATAAAACGAATCTTGGCAATTTTTTTTTTTTTTCATTTCAATTAGCTAAAATTTATTTAAGTTCTCTGTTTCACTGAATTTTAATTAAATTAATTTAATTGACATAAAGAGTTAGCATTTATTTTAAGTTGCTTAGGAGCTTAGATTTTGAAATATATAATTCAAGCATATAAATTTCATGTTTGGCCATATTTTGCATTAGTATTAAAAATTTGTGTTAGAAGCTTAGCACTAGTTATTTTATCTGATTTTTAGTGTAATTCATTTCAGTAGTAGTTATTTTATCACTAGTTATTTTACCTGATTCACTAGCTATTTTATCTGATTCTTTGTGTAATTCATTTCAGTAGTAGTTATTTTATCACTAATTATTTTACCTGATTCACTATAGCTATTTTATCTGATTCTTTGTGTAATTCATTTCAGTAGTAGTTATTTTACCTGATTCACTAGCTATTTTATATGATTCTTTGTGTAATTCATTTCAGTAGTAGTTATTTTATCACTACTTATTTTTCCTGATTTCACTAGAGTTATTTTATCTGATTTTTAGTGTAATTCATTTCCTTTCAATTTTCTAACTGATTTATCATTGAAAGGAAGTGGAATGTTTGCCATTATCTCAATTTTGTATTGGCTTCTGTTTCCCTCCCCCCTCATTCTAATGGGCCCAACTTTCTGATATTTTACCGTCCATCACCTCCATTGACAAGTCCATTCAAATTTACAAGGATTCTTTTTTCCTTTTTACACCCATTTTCAAATTACAGCGATTTCACGCTTCGTCGTCGCATTTTTGTTGCCAGGGCGGGGGAAGCTTTTAGTTTTTCTCTATTTCTGCTAGCTTCCTGTACAAGGTTTTGAATTGTGTTAAATCGTTTTGGCCCCACCCCCTATTTCCTCACTGTTGGTGAAGACGAAAAGGAACAATTTCCTCATCCTTTTGGACTACATATCTATACTTAGTTTCCTTTCCAGTTTGTTTACATGTCTGAAATTAATTGTTTCTGGTTTTACATATATGTGAATGAAATAATTCCCAAAACTTCCCACATTTTATATTCTAGTTCTTTGGACGTTGCGCTACAAAAGCTAAATTAAGTCAACGTACCTTAATAATTCTATTTTAGTTCAAGTAAATATTATATAGATATATTGTACTGATTTATTATTTAGATATTATACTTAGAAAGTTTTTTCAAGTATTTTTTTAAGCGACTTGGATTTTTTTACTCTCTTATGAAGTAAATCAGTCAAAATTTTGTTATATAAATATTTTGTCGTATTAAAATGTTCTTCTTAAAATATCTCTGGGAAGTAAACAATAAGCTAATATTTTTTTGTGTTTTCCTTAGCGAAATATTTCGTTAACGTAAAAGATTTATAACTCATAATTTCAATGTTTTTATGTTAAATTAGAGTGACAATTAAAAATAGAGAAGATAAAATTTTTTCATTTGACTGTTTAAAAGTAATAAATCGTTGCAAATGCGGTTATACTTTCGCTTTTTATTTTATATGAAAATATATATTCTCAGAAAAATCGAACTCTTCTAATGACTTTTAAAATCTTTGGACATACTTTCAAAAGTTTTAAAATCTAATTGCCGCTTGTTAGGGGCAAGCGGTATTAAAATTATAGGTTACTTAATTTATACATGCACATTACTCAAGTCCACCTTCCGTAGATTATTATGCGTTTTCACTCTCAAAACTGACTATTTCTAAGAAGTTCTTCACATTTTATTCCATACATTCTAAATTATCATAAAATATTGGATCAAACTTTCTCCTTGTTTTATAGTAAAAGTTTTTTTTTTATATTAGATTTCTTTTTTTTTTTTTTTTTTTTTTCAAAATTGTAGCAATAATCTGGGAATATGTTCTATACGCAGAAAATTACGAAAATTCGCTTTAAATGTAATCAATCCTACTAATATGTTCCATGTACCAAAAAAGTTGATCGAAATGAGAAGGTATATGTTCATTTAGCTGTTTCATTTCGCTGATATTAAAGCAATGGGAAAAGTCTGTTTTATTCCTTTTTCCCTAGGTCAAGGACATAGCGGAAAACATGTTCGGTGAGTAAGGGTTTATCGCTCAGCCAGCCGCTTCCATCATTTTTGATAGAGTGCCAGCACTTGTATAACCCAGAGTTATCTTCGTGAAGCGCTTGTGCGAAGAGGAAAAGGGTTCATGCAGCAGGTGTCGCTGGGTGTTTTTTGAAGCGAGAATTTTATTTGGCCAGGAAGTTTATGTTTTGGAAGGGAACATCGCTGCGTCGTCCCACTTAAAAATTTCTACCACAAATAAAAATAAGCACTAAAAACCTTTGATGCAGAACATCTTTCCTATCGCGGAGGGAAAGAAGATTCATTTTTAGAGAGCATCTACCAAACTAGGCTATGTTTCATGGCTAAAATTGAGCTTCGCCATTTTCAAGATAATTAATCGCTTGTAATCACTTTTCGCTTTTTCCCACCACGAAATTGAATTAATATTTTTATATTTTGGCGGGTTTAAACCGCAGTTTTTTTTCTGCATTGAATTAGACTAACTTATGTTGTTTATGTAGTTGTTTTGCAGAAAAATATTTGAGTAACATTTTGTTTCATTTTGCACTTTTCAGTAAGTAAACTTGAAGCTACATTTGAAAGCATTTAAAGAAAATTTTTTCATCATTCATAGTATTTTCTTTGGCATTCTTGAAAAGATGCGTCTCTTGTGACTGGTTTCATAATTAGGATGTTAGCATACATAAATGAATATATCGATCAGTTTGAAAAATTTGTTCAGCTGGTTTTTTAACATAAAATTTTTATATTTTTAACTTTTTATTTTTATTTTAATATAAATTAAGTATGAATGTTACTCTAAGCATTGGACCGCTGACTTTGGAGAACTATAAGTTTCAGAGATTAAAAAATAATTTTCAAAGATAGTAGGTCATATTCAGGTGTCGCAAGTAAAGAGACTCAAAAAATATCCGAATCACTTGAATGATGTACATGTTAAAAAACTACATCTATCTTCTTTCAGACTCAGGTTAGAATTAAACGTAGGATCTTTTCGTCAAGAACATGACAAGCTATTAAAAACCTGGTCATCTCTTTTTTTTTTTTTTTTTTTATTTTCAATTCTATAGCTCATGTATTCGGAGTCAGTATTTAATCCAATAGAATCCACATTTGGTTGCCAAAAGTGAACATAAAAACAAACGACTCAACCAAAACCGAAGACGATGAATTAATGTCAAGCGTATTAAAGAACTTCTTTATTATTTTATTTCAGTAGTTTACTAATTTTTCGTTTTCGGTCATTGTTAAATCACTAACCATTAATTTCCAATATGTAATTATTGAGCTATGTTCGATATAGACATCACAATATAATGCAACCAATTTTGTCTAATAGAGTGAAGAAAGCACGGATTCCTAAAGGCTGACGTGGATAGAAGTTATATTAAATCAGCTTGTCGGCAGAGTGATTCTTTACTTACGATCACGTTTTTCCCAACCGACGTCCTTAGAGATATCATTATACTCTCTTTCCTAGTGAAAAGAAGGTAAGGGTGCTTGTTGAAGAGGGGAATAATTAGCAGAAATTATGGGGTGAAAAAATTATTGTATCCATTTCATCTCCTCACCACGTCATTTTGTATCTTCCTAATTACAGTTCTGCAACAAAGCAACAGAAAATGTGGGTCGCGTGAAATCATTTTTTCTGTTTCATTTCCTTCGTAAATCGTATTTTTTCCACATACTTTGAATAGGAAAATGGTTATAGAATAATCTTCTTTTTTTTTTTTTTTTCTGCATTGTATTTCTGCTTAAGATTATTGTAGATGGGAGGTGGATTTATAGTCTGGTTTGGAGTGTTTTAAATTCGGAGTTTATTTCTTATTCCACCTTGGTTAGTAATTTTTGCTGCAAATTACTTTTTAACGGGTTGGCTATGAAAGGAATTATTTTATTGTCTTTTTATTAAAACGCGTTTCTGCACAGATTTTAGCTATTTTAGTTTTTCATAATGCTATTTTTGTAATCTGAAATTTCTCATGTTTTGATTTGGTGTTTGACACTTTTTGCACCAGGACTAATTCGACCTGCATGTAATTCGAATAATGATAATCTGTTTCTAGTGACTGCAGATTATTTTCACAAGAAAATTATTCGGGTATAAAAAATCTAGTTTACATTAATAAATTGATTTACGTTTAGCAGTCGAATGTCTCATTTCTAGTTAGTGGCACTACGCGTTTTTGTTATAAAATGACTTGATGAAAACTATAACATCCTTTTTATATGCGAATCCATAATTATTGTTTGACTTTTTTTTGCTACATAAATATATTAGCACAGGCGTAAATGTCAATATACCATTGGGATACACCATGTTGCTGAATGTTCCATTTGTCCATTCTGCTCAGTTTTGCTTTCGTATTGAAGACAACTATTAATTGATATTGTACTTTATAAGGTTATATGTTTCCTAAATTGTTTAATCGTGTACTTTTAAGATTAGAATACTTGAGATATAATTAAATCAATAATTCGTCAATAAATTCGTTAGTAAAGTTTACGGCTTTCGCAACATAACTTCAGAGTAAAAATTTCAGATTATCACAGAAGTAATTATATCGTGTCCTTAGTTTTGTTTGGAAAATGCCATCTCTATTCACTATTTCGCTGTTACGCGAATGAAGATTTAATTGTAACACTTAACGGTTTATCAATTGTTTTAGTCTAGAACAACTTCTCACATATTTCTTTTCCTGAACTTTTCATTTGTATACAACGCCTCGTGGGGAATTATATCACAGCTATTTCTTTTTTGAAGTAACTTTAGAGATGCTGTTCAGTACAAAACAAATGTAAATCTTGACTAATGTATATGGTATCTTTATCACAGGAATGTCGAATAGTTATTTTCGACAATCGTTAATCACTAACGAGATTCAGATGGAGATATGTTTTAAGTTAGATAACATAGTTTCTTATTAGTCGACGCGGCCGTGAATGCATTCCTTTAAAAAAATATTAGCTGCTTTATATCATCTCCCTCTCATAGTTATTTAATAAGTTTTACCGTTTATTGTTACAGACAATGAGTTCAAATCCGTTATTGTACTACCAAAATCAATTAAGTTATAAAACATCGAATTTTATGGTTTATGGTACTTTTCTCAGTTTCTAAAACAATTTTTGTTGGATTCTTATGGAATTCAAAAGGCACATTTTTTTTCACATCAATTTTTAAAGCTTTAACTTTTTTTAACGTTTATATTTTTAAATTTCTTTATAATAAACTAAAATTATTTCTAAAAGTACTGCAAAATATTTAAAAAATAAATTGTGCACACATTTCTCTTCGAGGCTCAAACAAAAAATTTCGTCATTTTTACTGTTTAATCGCTTTAATGACTTTCCCACTAATGTACCAACACACTTGACGCATTTTATGTTATATGAACTGTATAATTGGTCTAAAATATTGAAATATACGTTGGCAATGCATCGTTAAAAACTGATCCTAGAGGTCGCTTCAGTTAATATTTTTTTGTATTTCATCGTTCTTTACACGAGTTCGAACTTTTTATTTCATTAAATATTTTTAGTGTGTTTAGTTATGTTTCTTTGCTTTATGTTTTTGACGTGAACTTTAAAGTTCAAGACATGTTTGAAAGTGCTTTGGAAAAGATTCCATGTTGGCGTTAGTAATTCTTAGTTTTGACAAATCATTTTAATATATAGTAGTTATATTATAAATTTTCAATATTTCGAAACAATTGTAGATTTGTATTTACTAGGCATATAGTATTATTTCAAGACTCGTGGAATGTCTCATCTAATTTAATTATGTTTGTGCTAATATTTACCTTTAACGTTTGTTATTAAACGTATTTTGAAATACTTTGTTTGAAATCGAATGTTTGGGTTGTGTTTTTGTGTTATATACATATATTTTTTGTTGTTTATTGCGAAATTAAATAATAAATTATACTTTGGACATTAGATATGAAAAGGAAAAATCTGTAGCATTAAAAAATATATCGATAATTTTTTTCTTAATTTAAAAATAAACCTCAATGCGATACTAAAGATTTGTCAAATAAATTATTAGAGATCCGTTTAGCATATCATCTTGTTTATGCTTACACATGGTGAGTTTATTAATATATTTTGTTATATACATGCTTTTGTTCCTTTAAAAAGAAAAAACATGGAAAGAATGGCAATTATTCAATCGCCAAAAATAGTATAACATACTGTTTCGTACTCTTACAAATAATTTTCTTTGATTTTCAGAGTGAAGTTTTTTACACTTTTTAATAAATCTTTAGTGTATTTGCGGCTTAGAAATGTTTTAAAAATTTCAAATAAAAAATGCTTTTGTTAAAATTGTTGAATATTTTTAAATGTTTATAAATACCGGACAAAAATATATATGTGTATTAGTATTTAAATGAATACGATAATTTATTTTATGTGCAATATGCAGGTTTTTTATATTCAAGCTTTAATTTTATATGTACTCTTGTGACATTGATTTCAAGTCATACAAGAGGTTATTTAATTTTATAATTGCCTTTTTTTATTTTAATTTATTAAATGCAATTATAAAACAGTCATCTTTACAGTATTGTCTTGTAACATTTTAAAAAGTAATTTACAAGTTTTAAATGAAAGGAATTCCTTATACAATTTTCAACCAGAAATTTGACATGTTTATTTCTAGGTTTTCTATTGCTCAACGCAAAATTCTTTATTTTAAGAATTTTTATTTGGATTTCAGGTAAAAAATCTAATGGTGCCATGAAAACAAGTTCCGTGGGGTCCAATTCCCGGTCCCCCACACCTTCTCCCATGGAAGGGAAACACAGTCGGTTTGCCATGCTGGGCAGACTCTTCAAGCCATGGAAGTGGAAGCGCAAGAAAAAGAGCGACAGATTTGAACAGACTTCCAGAAGTGAGTTCCCCCCTCCCTCCTCCACCAGTTTCTTCAAGTTTTCATACTAAGGCTTCTATGATTATATTTAGGAGACTTAACCTCTTAAATTCATGCATAATATTCCGTTTCATTCGCAAAAATCTAGAAGTCTTTATTAATTAATGAGAAAAGATGCTATGAAAACTGGAAAAAACTATTAAACGCTTTTGGATCACTGATGTCAAAACAATATATTAAAAGGTTGTAAATAAACAATATTAAAAGTTGTTGATTAATTGATTTAGTGGACTTAAATTTGGAATGTTGCAGCTACTGCTACGTGCATATATAAAATTTTGATTTACTAATCTGGAATCCAATGTATAAACTTACATTTTTTTAACATGGCTCGATCTTTGTGTATGTACTACCTTTTGAAAATCTCGATTGTTAGTGGTAGGAACTAATCGTAATTGATTGTTATATATCAAAAGAATATATAAATAAAGTATCGAAATTTCGGAGGTCTCATTAAAAAGTTTCTAAGTAAGAATTTTATTAGCTTATGTATCCAATTTTTATCATTTATAATTAAATTAAGATTATTAATATTGTAATTTGTACCGTAATTTAAAATACTTAAAATATTTAACTTCAAATTTTGTTTTGAAATTTGGAGTTTTGAGATTTTTTTGGAATAGAAAGCATTTTTGTTGAGCAGTAAAATATAGCGGCTTGGGGAATAAATAACTTATTTATGTTTCTAAGAATTTAGGTACGGTATATGCAGTTTTAAAGTGTTAAGATTCAAAATTTTAACTTTTTTGTTAGTTTACAAGCTAATTCTAGTAAATGTATTGCAGTTTTAATCGGAACGAGAAGAATAGCAATATAACTTGTAAATGATAATCAAGTTAAATTATCGAACTCTTAAGCTTGAATTGATTTTGAAAATTTTATTTGATTCATATCTAGCTCTAGAAAGGAAGATATCTATGCGTTCAACCAAAGAAGAGCTTATAAAGAAAGGTGTTCTGTTGCCTGATGGAACCGAAAAGGACCAAGATGGTAAATTAAATAGTAAGTTGCATAGTAATAAGGAGTTTCATTCTTATGAAATTAATCTTTAATAAATTGCTGTTATAATTAAAGGAAATTTCATTTCAGTTTTACAAAAATTTTTTTGTTAATCAAAACACTTCATATTTAAGCTTCCCTTACATATTAAATGTCAGGAACTAGCGATTCTAATTTTATTATTTATAAGAGAAACCTTTTAAAAAGCTTTAAAATTTACTAGCTCTTGTAAATTTTCCTTCCTTATCTAAAGCTCTTTTCAAACGCGTTTCAGCAATTAAAATTTTTTTTATCGCTCTTTTTTGTATTCGTAAGAAAGTCTAAGAAATGTAGTTGATGAGCGCCAAGACTAAATTTGAGGCTAAATTCATTTTCCACTGTTCTGTAGCTATTTTCGGAAATGCGTGGTTTCCTCGCTCGCCTTTTCGTCCTCAGTTCGATTGAAACACCCATAGTTTAGCGTTGCTCCAATTACGAATTCCAAGATTTTTAATTTTTTCGAACATTCTTTTCTCCATTCCGATTTGATGTCGATCATTTTTTTTATGTTGGTTGCTCTTCCCTCTTCCGAGTGTTAATTTTCGTTATCATTTGACGTAATTTCTAATTTTAAACACATCGTATTTGTCACAAAAATCTTCGACCGTGAGAAAATTGGAAATTTGGATTCATTATTACTAGCATGCAGTGTCTTATTTTTGAAATAATTTTACTTTAGCTCAATATTTTGAATGGCCTCATTTCAAAATTAATGCATCTGTTGAGAATGCGTTTACTTTAAAATCTGCACTTCTAGGAATCTTGGTCATTTTTCTTTTCCTTGCGGTTAAAAACTTGCAAAATAATGTAAATCCGAATTGTCCCTTTGATATTAGATTTTTCCGCTATTATAAGTTTCGGAGTCGGGTTACTTGAGGTAGAAATAATGTTTTCTCTCTATATTTGTTTCTTTTCATTGCACTTTGATATAAACTTGAACTTTCTTTACAGATTCCGTTCACCAAAATCACATTCCACAGGTTAATGGATTTGTGTCGGAGGGCGGCATGTCGGAAGCAGAGAAACAACGAAGTACGGCGAGTATGGTGACTTGCACGACGACGACTACGGCGTCGTCATTGGATTCGTTCAACACCGTCGTTGTTTCGAACGCATGTGTACCTGTAGTGCTGACTCCAGCCTCTCAAAATAATGGTTTGTAAATATTTAAATTAGAATGTGACGTCGACGTCGTGTTATATGATTAAAAGAAAGCTATGTTTATTTTTATTCTATAAATTAATGAAGCTTAATGGTCAAGGTTTTAATCAGATTTGTTAAAAAAATTACTTCAGAAAATTTAAAAATTTGCCAATAATGATGTAACTTGTAAATGTTGCTGAGTCTAACTTTTGAGAATTTGGTATTTTAATGACTAATAGCAGCAAATTATACTCAAATTGCTTCAAACTAACTTTTTAGAAATTTAATATAAAGATTACCAGAATGGAATTTTTAAATGTATGTTGTATTTAAGAGAACTCTTTTCTCCTTGCAAATATTGTTTACTATTTTGAATTTCAAAAAATTGTGTTCACTACAGTAGCGCCATCTATCTATTTTGGAAATTCTTGTTTTACTATTTTTGTATTAAATTTTAAGTTATTTTTGTACACTTAGAAAAGTTTCATTGATTTTGTAAAATCCAATGAATTTGTTTATCCTAATTTGTGTTACATAAATTAATCAAGAAACTATTTTATTTTTTAATATATTTGATTGTTTCTTTCTAATGTGAGAGTATTATACAAAAATATTTATTACTAAGGAAAATAATTTTTTTTACCAGATTTACATAATTTATAATTTCCTTTTTTAGTTGAGTAATGAGGACTACACATAATTATATATATAAGCAAGGATTTATTGAGGATTTTGTGTGTGTGTTTTTTTGTTATAAATAGTATTTGTACTTTTCCATTCTATAAATATTTTGCTGATAAAATATCTTGGATTGGTTAATATGAAATACTTAAAATTTTGACAATTATAAGTATGTAATAATCTTTTAAGAATTTTTTTCAAGTTTATTCTTGACTATTTTATTTCAACTAAGAACAATCCTTTATTAACTAATACTTACTAATAAAATTTTATTGTTAATTTCTTTAGGCCATTTCCAGTGATAAAGGAATGAATATTTTTTAATCTTTTCAAATATTATTTAACATTTAATGAATCTATATTGAGTTTATAAGTTCACTCTCTGAACTCTTAATTTCTATTTGTGTGTTAGTGGACATTAATTTAAAATTCTTTCATAAAAAAATGAGAAAAGATGTCTTTTAGCTCTTATGTAAATAGTTTTAAAATAAATCCTCCATTTTGAACTAATTATAGCATTGTGGGGAGATAATTAATGACAATTTCAATTTAATTATTGATGAGATTATTTATTTAAAATTTTTTAACTAGCAAAAATTATATCAGCATACTCCACCACAGATTCTCAAGTCTCTAATTAAAAAAGTTATACAAATCAGTCATAAATTCAAAAAGGAATTGACAAAACATAATATGATGGAAGAGAATGGCAGTTTCCAGCGTGTCTGCACTATTCTGATTTTTACCTTTCATTACATGATCTAATAATAGATATCTGGCTTTTGTAGTTTTGAATATATTGATAAAACATTGTTTCTAAAACTGCTCCTTTGTCAAATACAGAACTTTCTAAATGATTTGATATTAAGATTATGGGTTCAACTCTTACCTTACTTATAGTGGTTCAAAATTTTCTTTTAACTGTAGTTAGTCAAGAGAGTAAAAAATGACTGTAGAATAACCAATAAACATCATTTTCCATATAATTTGTTTTATGTTTAAAAGTCTCGTCTAACAACTTGTTGTACTATTTTAATTACCATTGCTTTAAATGTGATTTTAAAATTAACTGGAATGTTTTAAGAATCGTGGATGAAGACAGATTATTTTTCTGTCATTTTCAGTAATAAAGTTTGTAAAATTTAACAATGAAATTAACAATTTATAAATTATTGTGTGCCAAATAGAATTAATTTACAAGAGTATTATACTTAGAATTGTATTTATAAATTATTCCAGATTTAAAAAAAATCACTTGGTATTGAGTTTTTATTTGTAAGCTTTATATTGTGAACCTTTATTTGAATAGAGAAAACTGCAACTGCTCCTTAGTGAAATGATTTTTCTTCTGTTTTTTGCTCTTATTTGAGTATTTTATTAAAATGATACATTGTAATTTTACAGAATTTGATCTTTCTGATTGTTTTTAATATGTGAGTAATTTTTGGAACTTACTTTCAGCCATGCCTGTGATACATAATGTTTCCTTATTGAACCTACCAGATGTTGAAGAGGTGCCTTCACGTGATGGAGAAATAGTTCTCTCCTCTCTTCCAGAGCCTCCAATATCTGTGAATGATATTGGTCCCATCCCACCTCCACCAATGTTTTCTAATCCATCACCTCTTTTTGCGTCTAAGTTTCATTCACATTCAGGTTAGTATTTCACTTGTATAGTTATAGGCTTTATGAAGCAATTTTAAAATAAATACCTTTTATAAAATTTACTTAATAGGCCAATTACATTTTATCATGCATTTAAATATTTATTATGACAAAGAATTTCCTATATTTTAAGTAGTGACTTATATTTCATTTATTTTGTTTAGTATAAGTGTTTCCATTATTTTGTAAATTCTTTTGCAAATTGAATTGAAAACTACATAAATCATATTTAATATGCAGAGTGTTAATTAAGGAGTAAAAAAAAATTGTGTTTTGAGATAAATTAATCTTCGAAAGAAATGATTAAATATCAATAACTTTAATGAGCAAAAATGAATTTTTGCTCATTAAAGTTAGGTATTTTTAATTTTATTCTTATTGAAGGAAATGCTAAATAAAAATTTATAAAAGGGAATGTTAAATTTTTTTTATCATATTTGGTGATAAAATTTCACTTTATTTTAAATTGTTATAAATTTTCGCTAATATTTATGTTTAGCTCAGCAGAATGGAAATATTTTGTAATGATTTACTTAAGTAAATTTTAATTTACAGTTCGTAAATTTTAATTTACAGTTCAATTATTTATTATACTATTTGATATCAGTTTATTTAAATTGTGAAAGTTGATAGTTGCATTCTTGAAATTTACAGTTTATTCTAATCTATATAATTTTACAATTTTTATTTTATAAAGTGCAAATTTTTCAAAAACTATTTATGCTGTACATTTCTAATGAGGTTTAAAAATTCCTTTATTTATAATGTAGGAATTAAGATTATTTGATATTTTTAGATCCTCCTACTGTGCAGAGTAGTGATCCAGAAGAAGGGGGTGCCACTGAAGTTGACATGCCAGCATCCTGTGTTGTGTATGTAACTCAGCGTGAGCCTGCCATTAATGTCTCCACAGTTGAGGAGATTCCTGCCAAAGAACCTCATCCTATGTCAGCCATGCCCAAGAAAAGTGCATTGAAGAAAAAAGGACCTTTTACTTGTTCTGATTTCCAAAGGCTGCAAATAGTTCAGAATAGGTAATTCTTCCTTTTGTGAAATAAATTTATATGCCATTACTATTTTATATTGTGAAATTATTAAAATCAAGTTCACACTCATCTTTCAATATTCCTTACTATGACTCTTCGATAGGCCTTATTTTTCAGTGTGAAAGGTCCAGGTTGTATTCCAGCTATTGTTGAACAACATATAATGCCTTACATACATATAGGAAGTATACATACATCTCAATTTAGGTAGATCAAAATTGTAAGTTAAGTGTCTTGAGAGTAATTTTTTACAGATGTTCAAATGCTACACCTTAATCTTCAGTATTATGAAGAGAATAAAATGTTAAAATGAGAAGAAAGTAAAATCGCTATCAGTGAAAAAGTTATAATATTTCTTTCTCTTAAGAATGTAATAGTCAAAAATTGTAAGAATATAAATGTAAACTGCAAATTTTTGACTTTATTGAAAAAGCTTACAGTTCTATACTGTTATGTTTTGAAGTTTTATTATAGAATATGATAATTACATCTTCAAATGTTTAGTTTTAAAATTAGTAAAATTTTTGCTTGCATTTGGATTAATTAAAACATAATTTTATAATTATTAATTAAATATAAAAAGATTTACACAATACAGGTTTCGTAATTGTCCTGATTTTCCTGAAAAAGAAATTTTTTTTGTCCTGAAAAGTCCTTAATTTTAAGTCATAATCCTTAAATTCCTGAATTATTTCCTATTTCAACTCTTATTTTCGATATTTTCTTATGCCTGAAAATATCAATGATTTTTAAGTATTTATTAATTGTAATTTGTAAAGTAGTTATTCTTAATTAGCAATTCTTTTTTTGAATAATGTATAATAGGCAATTTTGATTTAAAAAAGTATTGATGAGTCAAATATGTTTACATTTAACCTTACTCACCTATCACTGAACTTTTTGTTATTCTGGTTCTCAGAATGTGTCAAAATAAAATAATGTTTATGTAAGAAAATTATACAGTATAATCTCTGTGTCCAATTGGGGTTGGGCATTCTATTCCCAAATCATTGTGTATCTGTAAATACTCCTTTGATTGCTCTTTTTCTCTCCCTCTCTCCTCATTGCAACATTTAAAAATTTCGTTTTTAATTGATTTCTTTGAGAAAAAATTTATAAGTAAATTCTATAAATATAGCATACATACCAAAGAAAATACTGAAAATCGCTGGCTTCTAATATATTTGCTGTAATATTAATTAATCTTGATATTTTGATTTTGAAATAACTAAGAAATCTAGATGAGTTTTCCTTAATTTTAAATTTTATTAGTGAAAATTTAATAATTGAAGTTTTTTTACTTTTATAAGTTTTTATTTTGTTTTTCATGAAAATAGACGTATGTGTAATTTTGCATTTTTGCTTGAATAAGGTGTATCATTTTTTCCTTCATGACCTTTTTGGTTTCACTTATTCCAAACATCAAACTAATCAAAACTAATGCTCTGTCACTGGGGTATCTTGAGGAATTATCATAATTTTTAATTTTTCAGGATGAATTTTGGCAGAGAAAATGCATTGTAGGTTAGTATTTTAAATTGTAAGGTGACCATTTAGAACAGAGACCTCTTAAGTTTCCTTATCCTTATTTTTCCCAATGTTTGTTAGATTCTTTTTAAACTCCTAAAATGAGATGTTTCCTTTAAAAATGAAAGTCAGGTGGTGGATGTTTTTTTTTTATTAAAGTTCTTCAATCTTTTTGCTAACAGTAGTTATTGTTTATAATATCTATAACAAATGATACAATAAGTTAGTCAAGGATGTTTACTTAAATGGTCTCATCAACTAATCATTACTCATTTAATTTTCAAATTCTACTTATTGGGATGATTTGCAGAACTGACAAATTGTGTGGTTCAGATGTGCATTGTGCAGTCATAGCCACCACATTGCATTGCAACTTGAAAAATATATACTGCATATTGGTGGATAAAATATATACTGCATAAAATATGTACTGTATTTATGTGGAATATATGTTTTTCTTGAAAGAAAAACATATTCCACATAAATAATTTTTCTTTTAAGAAAAATTTTGTAATCAGGACCTAAATGAAGCTGGTTTCTTTTTTTATGATTTGAGGTTAATGTTTCAATTTCCAAATTAATTTTGCTGGAAGTATTGCATTGTAAAATTAAATTAAAGTTAAGTTTTAATCATAAAATTAAATTTTCATAAAGGAATTTAATGCATAATTGTGATTTGGAAATTTCTATAATTGTGCAAAATCCCAGATTTTATAAAGCCTATTCTAAAAAAGCATTTTACAAATATAAGTAACTTACCTTATTGAAACTTTAAAAATTGTATTTTTCATGAATTTTTATTATAAAATATGGTTTTCAAGAAGTCTATTTAATTATACTAAAGCAATAAATTAATTCCGAAATAATATGAATATTTAAGGTGATCATTTTTAAAAATGTAATATCTTATTCAGCTTAACTGTAGAGAATAATTTCAGTTTCAATACACATTAAAAAGATGTTTTATAAGCTAAAGTATTTAGAGATGATGTTAATGCAAACTAGAGTTTGTTAAATCATTTTTGTGTTAAAATCAGACACTGGATTAAAAAAAAAAATATATTGGTGGAACTTTCAGTAGTTTTTCTATATATTGTAATTGTGTTATAAAAAATTCTTTATTTTTTTAAAATAAGTAATATTTAAAAAATGAGTTTTGGTTTTCTTAATACAAGAAATATTACTGCTATGCTTACATTATTTCAGATTTCTATGCATGATACTTTTGTAAATTGAATTTTAAAAAAATATTAGTTGTTCATTTAGTTCTTGTTTTGCGCAAAAATTTACTGGCTGAAATGAACATGCGTATTTTTTATTTGATATGAAAAACTGATTTGGATAAGCATTTTTTGTTTTGTATTTATTGTGCATCATATCTACTATCTTGTGTAAATGTTAAGCAAAATTTTACTGTAAATGTATGTTTTGTGTATTGGTAGAACTCTGAAAAATTCTCTTATATAAAATTATCAAAGATTTAAATGTTGACAGTTATTGGTGCTGTATAAAATGTTAAATTTTATATATTTCAAAATAATAAAATTGAATACTATAAGTTTTACTGTTTTATATTTTTTGAAATTTATAAAAATGTAGGGAGTATTAATTTTTCAGTTATCATAGCTTTTATGGTATTGAATAATGCTCAAACTAAAAAAAATTTTTTTTTTTTTATCTCTCAGAAATATATTCTACTTCAGGCTTATGAAGGCTGATAATTTAGACTGATAGTGTTTAATTTAAATGCAAGTTTTTTTTAGCTTCAATATTTGTAAGAAATACAGTTAAACTTATCGAGAGTCAGTCACAAAAATTTTCATTGTATATCTTCATATAATAAACTCCTAATTCTTATGGAAATTTAATAACCTGACTAATTTTGTTAAGCCATTTTATGAATAATTTACAATACTATGTAAAGAGTGATTTTATGGATTTAATTTTGATTTGATCAATTCATACTCTCAATAACTATCCTGAGCAATTAATGCTAGAAGAATAATAAAATTTCTCATTGCTTAGGAATTTGTTCAAAAATTACTTTTTCGATAAATCAGTACTAAATTCTTTTTTCTTTTTGCGTTGTAACGCTTAGCTAAAAATACAGATTTTTATATAATTTAGACATTCTTGATAGTTGAAAATTTACTATAATAAATATTTATTAGAAATTATATGTAGGTTAATTGTGAAATCTGTAGATATAAAATTTTGTAAATTAATTTTCATAAGTAATGAATATATTTCAACAAATGAGAAATATTGTATGAGTATTTCTCATGTCTGTACTTATTAATTTATAAAAAAAATTCATAAATATTTATTTATGAATGAATTTTTTGTATTTTATAATAAAGTAAGCAATATTTTGCACTTCAGCTTTAGTGGTCAATGTTCAAATTGTTTAAAATGTGTATAAAGTTTAAAGTATTATTCTGCTTTTATTTTTACAAAAAATTAAATTTTTAAGTTTATTTTTAAACTAGAAAAAAAAAAAGCGATAGTCTTTTGAATTCTAGGCTTTCAAAAATATTCATCTCACTCCTTCAGTTCCCCTGATTAAGCATTATTAGGGTAATACTTTTGAAAAAACTAAGTTTTAAAATATAATTAAATACACTTATCGAGTGCTTTAGTTGGGTACATAATGAATGTTATGAATGTTTTATTTGTTACAACATTTAAAAGCATAAAAAAGAATTTGATTTGTATGATTTTCTGTTTGTAAAGTATATTACAAATGAGTTCATATATTATATAAATTGAAGTCAATATGAAAATTATTAGTAACTTAATCCTGAATGATTTGAATATTTTTGTCTTTAATCTACCTTAAATGCTTTTATCCAAACTATAGTTTTCTAAGACAACTCAAAACATTTTAACATTGTATCTTTAGTGTGTATCATTAATTTATCGATTGTTAATTGATATCTATTTGTTAAATGAATGATCAATGTTGAAGCTTTCCACTCAGACTTGAGCATTGATACTTTTAATGTATTTGAATCAATTTTAAACTAACTTTCAGTTGAATTTGCCCCTTTTTGCAAAAAGTATCTAACGAGCTATATCCCTTCTGTTACTCAAATTTGTTTTAGTAATAAAATATTTATAGAAAAGAAAATTTTATATTATAATGAAATATTTCAAAACACTAAGTATTCTCTTAATAGAATATCTTGTGATATAAGACAAAATATTTCATAATTTGTTTTTAATGTAAATTTTTCTATTTAATGATATTTTTTATTTGCAAAATATGTACCTATCAGAATAAAGATAAGTTTTTGATTTTTCTATTTTTTAATACTTCTGTTATTTGATTTTGTGTTTGAAACATGTTTAACATATTTTTGTCATATCGAAGTGTTAAAAATATAAATTTTGATCTTGTATTAGTATCTAAATTAACTTTTATTAAACCTATAATTCACTGAACGTATGTATATGTATATATAATAAATACATTGAATTATTGTTTACCATAAGATTTTTAAAATTATATATGCATTTTTATTTTTATTCTGTGAATTATATGAGTTTTCTTTTAAAAGTTTAAAGAACTTAGTTTTTGTGTGATGTTTCTTTAAAGGAACGGGATTTGTGTATAAGTAAATTTCACAGTATCAAAAAATCAAGAGCTTATCTTTATTAAATAAGCAAATTTGAATAATTGGTCAATATCTAGAATTCTAACTTTTAATTTCATAATTTTTCAAAAATAAACTGCTTGAATTTTGAAATTTATTTTAATTAAGTTTATTTTTCAGGCATCAAAACACAAGAGATTCCTCAGATGATGATACCCGTCCATTTCCTTCTGTATCAGTTGGAGATTCTGATTCAGATTCTGAGTCTGACAATCCGATATTGTGGAAGGATTATTATGGGGATGATGAAGAATGTAAGGCATAATTCATTTTTTACTTAACAATTATATATGGAAATTTAACATCCATGTATCTAAAAATTTTACTCTTTCAAAAATAAAAATTAACAAAAATAGCATCAATTAAAACCATTTTGATTTCAACCTAATAAAATTTCTTATTTATAATTTTAATTTAAATGAATAAGTATTTAAATCTTAATGAAATGTGTTATGAGAAATTATTCAAAGTGATAAATAAGACACACACACACACAAACTTTAAATTTTAGAACAGAAAGAATCTCTTCCTCAAGATTGTTAATTTCTAAAGACGTTAATAAATAATTGCTTTTCTTTCTGCTACATTCAGGAAACTTCTTTTGCCTAGCTAAAATCTTTTATTCTTGTGCAAAAACTTCATTAAATTGTCGAAATTCGTATTTTTATTATCAGACAAAATACGATAGTATAAAGCTTTGCCTTTAACTGAAATGGAATGAATTAATTTTTAATTATCTGATTTTGAAAGCAATATAAAAAGATATAATTTTTTGCTCTGTATTTAGATTATTTTAATGCAAAAGAAAACTAAGAGTATTGAATGTTAAACAATTTACAAAGTCTTCCAAAATATAAAAATTTTTTTGTTTTGCTTAATTTTTTAGACTATTAAAGGAAAGTGTGTATACTAGTATATAATATATAAATTTATATTTTTCATCATGTAGACATACCGTAATATTATCAACCTGTTGAATTTTAATCCACAAAATTTTTACTCTAAACCGATTCATAAAATTATTTCATAAATTCAATTTAAACTAAATTTCTCATAGATTATTTATTGAAAAGTTAAAAACTTGTTACATATTTTATAGCAGATTCTGTTTAATGATGATTTTTCACTTGTGCTGGCAGTCTAATTCTGTTAAATTATGAAACTATTGCAATCACTGTAACAAATTTAAATAATTGTTATGTAAAGTTTTTATGTATCTGTGTGTTTAAGGTCAAGCATTTGTGCACTGCTTTTAAAGTCTTCGTTCTCTTACTTATTCGATTTTCATTCGTATACAAACTTCTAGCATTTTACTTCTGTAAACAAGTATTTTTACTTTTTTTTTTTAGATTTGCATTTATATTGTATTTTTCTTATTTTGTTGGGTTTTCACCAGTTTGCTCCATAATGTTTGATTTTACTTCCAAAAAAAAAAAAAAAAAAAAAAAAAATTCACTGAAGAATTGGTTTAAGTACTTCCAAAAAGGAAATGCATTAGAATTAAGATTTTTATCAAACTTTATCTAATTGTAATAGTGAGAGAAAAAATTTCTTTTGTTTTTACCCAATATTTGAATTATTAAATTATAAAATTTTCTAAGAATGCATACAAATAGAGCTTTGGCAAAATCCTTTTTTAACCAACTTGCTGATAATTAAAAAATGGTGTCATACTTTCTAATCAACCAAAATTACAAGATTTTATGTAGTATTGGATTCTGAATATCAGTGTCAAATATTGTTTTCAGTTTTTGGGCAGAATATTTAAAAATTAATTTTGCACAATTTTTAAGACTAATTATTGGAAAGCATGATAAAACAACTGACATTTCTGTTTATGAAGTTACTCATATATACTTGGTCAGTAACATGTATGATCTTTTTAAATTTAGTTTTAACTAAGCAATGTCACAGCCTAAAAATATGTACAATATATAGTACTACTGGGTAAAAATTAATAACTGAGAAATAATACTAAATAAAGTGAAAGTTTTTATTTTTGTAGTGTTTACCTTAAATTATCCTCTGCTGGGCAAGGGTCAACTGACAAACACTAAATCAGTTATCTGAATAAGTTTTTTAATTTTTTATAGCCCAAATTATGCACTACAAAATTTCTACATGCTATGTCATTGGCAAGATACTTAGTCTATTAGATAAAATGTTTGAACCAATTTGTATATGAAAGAACTCATCTAAAAATGTTACTTTTATCAAAAGTTCCTGTAAGTTCCTTCAGGCTGCAAATTAGAAAATTTAAATGAAATTTTTTCCTTGTATCATTTTATTGCATTGCACAAATATCAAAATTTTAATTTATAAGTCTTCAAAATTAGAATTAATAATCATTCAAATTAAAATGTTCCAACTTGAAATTAAATTTCACCAAAACTCAAACTTATAACCAAATTATTTATACTTAAACTTTGTAAATCAATTGTTAAGAAAACTTTAATATTATAATGAGTGATATCTCATGAAAAGAAATTTTTCTGATTTGTAGTTATCATCCATGTACATTGAAGTTATCACAGAATAGCACTTAGCACACAGTTTGAACCACATTACTCTTGACAATGGATTCCAAATAGCATTAAATCAATTATATTTGTTAGAATTGTTTAACTTAGAAAAATCGTGGAATATTTTTCTCTTCAGTTTAAATGACCTAGGATTATTAATTTCCTAAAATCAGGGTTTTTTTATATAAATATTTTTAGAATTTAGTACTGGAAATATCCTAATAGAGCTGTATTATGCCTAGAATTTTTGTTAATTTTACTGTCTTTTTCAGATTTCCTACTTTTTATTGTTTTCTGTTCTCTTTTAGTTCTTTGACTGTTTTCTGTATTCTTTTTAATGTTGTAGCTTAGTTATCATTTCATTCTTACATATTAAATGGAAACAATATTTTCTTTCAGGTAGGAAAGTTGCTAAAGTTGCTCGTAAAGATTCATTAGCTTTAAAATTAGCACAGCGCCCAGATATACAAGAATTAATTGACAAAAATATTTATATTGCTCACTCTGAACAAGAAAGTCATGAAAATAAAGAGGATGTGAAGAAGAAACTCACTAGGTAATAATGTTAAGATTTTCTTAATATATATTAATAATGGAATATATAATGTTCAGTGAATGTAATAAAAGTATTTTATATATTAGTTACTACATATTAGTTGTCATAACATTTTTACATTCATAAAATTTTCATTCAAGGAACAGAATTTGAGAATAAAAATCAGTATTTACCTAATGTGTATTTATCCTTTTATTACAGCATGAATCTTCAAATATACATGCAATGCAGTTAGACCTTGTACTATATTGTCATTCCTATTTATGGAGTAAAAATGTTTATCTGGGTGATTTAGTAAAGAATATGTCTCAGTAGAGAGAAAATTCGGTCGTTGATCCACTGGACCAAAAGGTCTCTAACATTAAGTTAACAAAAAAAAAAAAAAAAAAAAAAAATCAAATTACCCATAGAAACGAAAGCACTAATTTTTGATTTATATTCAAAACGCATAAAAACTTCAGCTTTTATATGTAGTTTTAATATTGAAGGTGTAGTTTTAAAATCTTAAAATTATAAAAAAAAATTGTAAGTTTTTTCCATTAAGAGTACATAAATTATAAAACTTCATAAAATTCTGTTTAAAAATTAGTATATATGTTGACTTATGTGATAGCTGAATTTGGGTTTTCTTAAAGTTTTAGAATCTATTTTTGCAGTTTCTGTTGTAAAATTTTTTAGTTTGATTTTTAATGTTTGCTGAATTCAAAATAAATTTCTGTTGATCATATACTATACCTGTTCTCATAACAATTTTAAACAGATGTAAAATATTTCTTAATTAAAATGTGTGCCAAACTGTCAGTTAGTACTCTGAGCTTTGATTCAGTAAGGTTTTTTTTTTTTTTTTTTTTTTTTTTTTTAAATCCATTTTTGGGCTTGAGATGCATAGTGGTTTGGAATGTGTTTTAAACTATTAATCTTTATCTAATTAGCCTATATGTGAAAATGATGGTTATGTATCAAACAATCCAATTAACAAGTATGTATGATTTATTATTTATTAGAATTTTGAAAACAAAAGAATAAATTAAAAGTAAAAACATTCAATATATCATGTTTAACAATTATCAAAAGAAAATGAAATTATTAATAGAAATATAGTTTGTCACAAAAGCAAGTATATTAAAATGGTTTTCAAAGTTTTATGTATTGATTTCCAAAATTAAAAATTTAGGAAAATTCAATTTGTCTGAAGTTTTGTAGGTTTAATTTTCTGTATTTCATTGTAAAATATATAACATGCTTTGATCCATATAGCAAGTTTTTTTTAAAAATATCCATATACCATGTTTTATGCTTTGATCCTAGCAATTCACTTTCACCTTTAATTCCTGCAATTTTTGTTTTCTATTTATTTTATTATTCAAATATATCACAATTGATACTTTTCATTCATAAAGAGGTTTTTCTCTAAATTATACATTATGTTGAAATATGACTGTTGAGTAAAAAACCAAGTTTGAATTCTATTATTTAACAGTTGGCATATTTTAGAAATCAAGAATGAAGTATTTTTCTTGAATCTAGTAATATTGGTAATCATTATGGTACTCAAAGTTTCTGAAGCACTTTTTTTCTTTAGGTCTTGAGAATTGGGTTGAGTGTTTTGAAAAACAGATTATTGCATTGGACTATGAATTTTAAAAGTGAAATTGCTTGCTTTGTAGCAATAAGTATTTTCAATGAAAATTGATTTTTTTTAAGGATCTGATAAGTCCTGTACCTAAAGAATAGTGTTGAATTCACTTATTTCGATAAATCTTTTTAATATTCCATGTTAATTGGGCACTATGAAGGCTCTAATGTATAAATCACTAATTTTGAACTACAGTTTCAATATTTTGCATAATTTTCTTTTTCAAATTTATGTATATTAGTGTTGAATTGCTAATATAGGACTCAAAAACTTATAATTTATTGTAGGATATCATCAATATTTGTAGTCTAATATTTAAAAATATCTAATTTTAGGCGGTTGAGCTTGAGACCAACACCAGAAGAGCTTGAACAGCGAAATATTTTAAAATGTAAGTTTTTCTCTTCTCTAAATATTAAGTTTTTTTACACGTGTTTATAATGTATTGAAGTTCCACTGTGTAATATATGCTTGAAGATTTCCAGTTTGACTAATCAAGCACTTCTTTCATTTGATTTGGTTTGATTTTCAGTATGCAAGAAATAAATAGTATCTTAGAAATCTAATATTAAATAAATATGGATTTTTTTAAGTTAAAAATTTTAAAATGAATTCTTGAATCTATTATAGATCAGTCAGCTGAAGAATTGCGGATTGAGAAAGAACAAAAGAAGAATACCTTAATTAGAAAGGTTAGTTACTGTGAAACAATTTTATGTCTTGTGTACTCAAAAGTTCAATGGAAAAATTTTACTCCATGTTCAAAGAATTTAATTTTTTATGATCAATAGATAATGTAAAATTATTGCTCTTACCTTAAACCCTCAGTTTAATTCTCGTTTGTCAGGTGTATATTAATTAACAGTGGGTTAGAATTTATTTTAGACTTTCTCAAGTGAATTATCGCTTTAAGAATATTGATACTTTTCTCAAATTTGGCATGTGTTAAAAGTGACAAGTTTCGTTCCCCCCTCCTTCAACATGAATATAAATTAAATCTTTATGCAGCAGTTGACGCTCGTTTTTATGAATCAAATTTATGAGCATTCAGTATTTTACTGATTTGTAGCTAGTCATTAACCTGGTGCCATAGACACTATAATTTTATGAACATAAATTTAAAAAAAATTTGCTTTTAGAACACATTTTTCTCTTTCTAATGAGTTCATATTGTTCTACTTTTTTATTTCATCTTTAAAATATAATCAATGTTTTCATAGGAGATTCGTAAACCCTCCAGGTTATGGGTAACTGCACTGCTGATGTTGAAATTCTAGACTATATGAAGCAATTTTAAATTTCTCCTGTGTTATCTAGCACCTATCTTACAGCCAATGTGTCAGAAATTAATTAGTAGCTTCATGGGCAAATTTTTATAGGCAGTGATCATGTCTTGAATTTGACTTGCAGGATTTCATAGGAACTTTTGTAACTGATGATAGTAAAGAAATTTTACTTACTAAATGATTTTTATGATGATATTTATTCTGTGCAGTTTGTTAGGGTTGCTTTTAACTTTTATTTCACTTTTCAAACTTCTGCTTTTAAGAACAATTTTATTGGTCCTTTCCGAATAATAAATTACATACATCTAAAAACTTAAAAAAAATTTCAAATTAATAATGTTTATTTTCATTTGCTGAAAATCAGAGTTTGACTACTTTAATATGAAATCAAGTTTTTATCAAAAAATTTTACGTTTTAATTATGTATTTCATTTTGATCTGTGTGTTTAATTTTGATTTGTAAAAGTTGTAATTCTAGTATTGTGTATGATAGTATTTTCCAATTTAATAAAGAATACAATCAATATGGCTTTTAAAAAATTTTAATGAAATTTTCCAATATTTGAAATTTTGTAACTTTTAAAAGAAGGAATGTTATACTTCATTCATGTATACTTTCCCTTCTCTTTAAAGTTCCTTCATACTACATGCCATTGACTATAATGTTATTTATCTAGATGTAATCTTTATCTTAGAAACTTTTTTCCAAGCAATTTAAATTTTCTTATTAATTTACTCAACTTGTTAATACTGATTTTAATTATTTTAGTTAAGCTTTCGTCCTACTATTGAAGAACTTAAAGAAAGAAAAATTATTCGTTTCAATGATTATGTTGAAGTGACACAAGCGCAAGATTATGACAGGCGAGCTGATAAGCCATGGACGAGACTCACTCCCAGAGATAAGGTAAATTTCTAATTTTGTGAAAATGCATCAATTTGGGACTTTCCATTAAACATCAGACCTAATTTAGTAATCCATATTTCAATGCTGTTGACAATTGCATTGTATAGATTTTACGGAAATGAAAATTGAAGTATAAGAATCTCAGTTGGTTACTTTCTTTTTTCTCTTAAAGTTTATTTTTTTTCTGCTCAGTAGAAGACAAGCTTCCAAAGTATCTCTTCTCTTGAAAACTTTGGTTGTAAAGTTAGTTAGCAAAGATTAAAATGTATCATTGAGACTGAATTTATGTTGTGATGTGATTTATTATTCCATTGTAATTTAATTTGTTCAGATGTGCACATCATAATAAATATGACTATCTTTGTATTTTTTTAAATATTGCATTTTTATTTAATAATTGCTTTATTAGCACTAATGTTTATTTTGAATAGTTTAATTCATAGAAAATGTGTAGGAAATCTTCTACAAGCTTGATACCTAATAAATATTTCAAGAATATACTGTCAAAAGAAACTATTTGAAAAGAATGTTTTTTCAGAATTGTATCTTGGTTTTGTAGTTATTTTAATAACTAGTTGAATGCATATGAGCATGTGTGTTTTTGTATTTGTACGAGGTAGGATTCAAAGCTTCTCAAACTGAGTCATAATGCTATATAATATAAATTAAATTGCAGAAACACATCCTCCTTTGAAATAAGACCATTGTGCAACAGCAAATTTTTATCAACGCCTGTAACGTCCATCGAAGCATGTCTGGAATAAATTTTTGACCATGTCCTATAATTCAGCGTGTGATGCAAATTTCACTTCAAATGAATATTCAAATTGACAACCTTGTGCGAGCGTTTTTCCAGTTCAATAATTAGAAAGAAATCATAGAATGCAAGATCAGGTGGGTAAGGATTATGTGACTGAACAGTTTTTGTTTTTTGCAAGAAATTAAGGGACAAGTAAGGATTGATGAGTGGGAGCATTGTCATGCAAAAGCTCTTATGACTGGTTTTTGGTCTCTTCTCCCAAATGAACTCATGGAAATGACAGGTTTTTATTA
This sequence comes from Latrodectus elegans, assembly GCA_030067965.1. Taxonomy (NCBI): domain Eukaryota; kingdom Metazoa; phylum Arthropoda; class Arachnida; order Araneae; family Theridiidae; genus Latrodectus; species Latrodectus elegans. The sequence continues at coordinate 72,602,131 of CM057810.1, read as the reverse complement.
TTAAATTCATTTTTCACTGTGCATTCTTCAGGGATAAATTATAGGTGCAGAATGCTCTGGATATCAAATATTTCTAGCATAACCTCTCCTTTAGAGCTTTGTCAAAAATTCTACTTCAGTGGAGATTGTAGCAATTTCCGCATTACAGCGGTTCTCTTGATTTGTGGATCATACTAAAAATACCATCTTTCTCACCTACAGTAATAATTTTGCTAAGTAATTAAGCATTTTTGTCATCAGCTGAGGTTGTCTTCCACAGTTTCCATTTGAATTCCCTTTTGGCCCATATTTAACATATTTTGACACATCCTGGCCATGTTAAGATCCTTAGTCTGTATCTGCAGACATGTAGGCTCTGATATCACAGCTGATTCTTTATTTGGCAAATTGTTTGCGGCCTGTTCGTACTTTCTGCCATTTTTTAAAGTTTCTATCAGTGTGCGAAATTACAAGGCAGCTGTAGTGTTTTTCATCTTCATAACTTTCCCTGCCTATTCTGAAATGACAGTGCCAGCTGAAAACTTGCTTTCTTGTTAATATTTCACTTCTGCACACCTGCTTCAACATCTTGAAAGTCTCTGTAGCACTCTCCCAATTGAACACAAAATTTGATATTGAGTCTCCGCTCAATTGATGGTATTTCTATCACTGGTTACTGAGTGTGTACAAAAAATTGTTGCTACAAACTTTTGACCACATGATTTGTGACAAATCGCTATTAGAAAATGGAGCATAATAATATAAAAACGTTCTCATAGTTGCATTACTGCAAAAACGTTTTTACATTATAGACTCAGTCTGAAAATTTTTTAATCCTACCTCATATATTATTTATTTGAAATTAGTGTTAATGGAGCTATTTTTAAATTTGTGTATTCCTTAGTGTTGTACTTTTTTTATTTTGATTACTTTTAATTTTTGATGTCTGAGACCTCAAATTAGTGCTAAACTGGCATTTAAATAATTCTAGATTTCTGCTAAATTCCTTGTAAATTTGGTTATCTTGAGTAGATGCTGACATTGCACAGTGGACAGTCTAATGGCTGAAGGTTATCTTAAAACCTTTTAATATCCACCACTTAAATTACTCTCAGTGAGGACTTAATAGATTGTTAAACATATTCATGTCTCAAGGGAGGAAATCTGTAAACTCCCAGGCACCAACTCCAATAGGAGTATACAGAGAAGATTAAATCCAGATCCTTTTGCTCTGAAGTGAGCTGTCCTGGGTATGCTTGTAATGGTTCAGGATGTAATTTTAATTTGTTCTGTTGAAAAAAAAATCTAAATTTCTGTTTTAGAGTTGTCAAATACACAGAATTAAGATAAAAAAATTCGTAAGTAAAATAATATTATAAATTAAATACAACCAAAAAAGTAATGTAAATATTAAATTCTTCTATGCATTATATTAAACAAAAATATAAACTGCAATCTGTAATATCAATGTTTCTAAACTTAGTGAAAAAGTTCATGATTAACTTGCATATTTGTCAGAATAAGTATACTAGTAAAGTTTCAGTAATTTAAAGAACAATCAAAATAATTATGCACAAAAATATTAAAGGAATATTTTCGTAAACTTTTTAACGAGTTCAATCTGTATTAGATGTGAAATTGAGATGTGCAAAACTTATAAAGTTTACATTAAAAGAAAAATTACATAAAATCCATACTTAACAATGGTATAGATATGCAAGGCTAAATTTTAAGTTAAAATCAAACAGAATGAAGTTATTTAATACTTGCTAATAATGTAATTTAATAAATGTGAGTCATAAAGGCAAAATAATTTTATGGAAAAATATGAAGCTTTTAATTTAATAAATTAAAAAATGTATTTATCACACTTATTTATATAATCTTTTGGACTGTGAGACTGATTTATTCTAAAATCTGAAAGTTTTGTTTCTATGTAATCATTTCTCTCATGTGAATTAGAAAAATGAAAATACTCATAGTTGGAATTATACTTTCCTTTTTTCTACATCAGTAATTTTTTTTATGAAAATACCAGATTGTAATTTATATAAATGTATAATTGAAAGGAAATTTGATAGTTATATGTGGATTTCAAGTGACTTTTATTTATGGTATAAAAATATTCTTTGGAGTATTTAGAAATATGAAGCTCAAAATTTTCTTTAAAATATATTAAATAGAATATTAGCATAAATTGTTAATTCCATATAGTAAAAGAAAATTTTGTGAACACAACTTTTTATTTTAGGCTGCAATACGTAAGGAATTAAATGAATTTAAAAGCATGGAAATGGAAGTTCATGAAGATAGCAGGCATCTTACTAGGTGAGTAGCAGCAGATAAATGCCAAACAAGTCCACTATACATAATAAGTGTTTTCAATTGTATGTAAAGTACCATAATAACCTAATAATATATTCTGATCGCTTTGAGGTATTTCGATCTGTTGCAATTTCTGCTACAAATATTCTGATCATGATAAAATTTTATTAATCCCTCATGGAGTTCACCTTTAGATAAGTATGCGTGTCCCAATACTGAGGTACCCAGAGATCTATATACTGTTTTTCCTTATCCTTTTCATCCTTCAGCTTGAAGGTTGGGAGCTCTCCATAAGTAGATGTAACTGATCTCTTTGCTTCTCATGTCCCACATATTGACTTGATAGCTACAGTTGTGGCTAGTCTACTAAGGATCAAACAAAAGGGGTCACATCCTTGTGCTTGCTATTAAAAGTGGTAACTACTGCAGGGGTGACTCCCAGTGTATAGGTGTCAACTAGCACTAAGATAAGCGTCAAGGCTGGAAATGTGCAGAGCTGGTGGCTGTCATCCATTGTATGGCTCTTTGGTAAGCAGTGCTTTCAAGTTTGAACCTTTACAAATATCCTATAGGTTCTAATTCTGAAATCTCCATCATTGAAGTCATTTCATTTACTTGATCATGCTGATAAGTGTATAAGGCAGTTCTTATGTGGTATCAACTTTTCTGATATAAAGACTTCTAACATCTATTGATAACATGCAAAATGTTAAATGATTATGATTGGAAGATCTTGTTCAAAGTGACACAAAACATAGCTTCATTAATCAGTAATTTTAAGAAATTGGATTAATTTCCAGTGGAAACATTATTTTATAAAACTTTAAATGCTTCTTGTGGCATTCTTTCCAACCTCGATTTCATATATGTTACAAAAACAAAATTTTTCAAAGAACAAAGTGATGAAGTGCTTCGTCATATAAACATTAGACATGCTGAACTTATTCCCATTCAACATGTTGTCTTAACTTTTCAAGCACCAGTATAAGCAAACTGCATAAAAGTGGTTATATAAACTGCAAACTTCATCCTTACATTTTTTACCCTCTTAGATGTTTTTAATGTCAGAGGTGTGGTAATTCCCAACAAGCATGTAGGAATACTGATCCTATGTGTGGAAAATGGGCACAGTATGTCATGAAACTAATTTTTATCCTTAAGAAATTTTCAAATGTTGTAATTGTTCTGGTGCACATGCTGCATTTTCCGAATATTCTGTATGGGTCTTGGAGAAAGAGATAATTGTAACCAAGATGAAACAAAATATTACTTGGAAGCAAGGCAAACTGTACAAAACAGAATACAAAAAATTGGCATTTCCTATTCTACTTTACAGAAAGATGCAAAAATAAACAAAAATCCAGCAAAGATTAATTTACCAATATCAGCTCCACTTTCAACTTTGTCATCTAAATCCACTTTACCATTGACTTCTAATAGCACAAGGAAATCTACTTCAATTATCAGTAAATCTAAAACTGATGATGCAAACTTTAAAAAAAACCAGTCTCGAGAAAAAAAAGTATTAAAAGAGCAATTGATATATCTTTTCTGAAACAGATATTGAAAGGGATTCCTCCTGTGTATCTCAGAAAGACAACCACAAAATACAATAAAATAAAACCTTCTTTGGATGACATTAATTTCATGAAACTGTTGTGGTTTTTGGAAAACATATTTTATAACATATATATATGTCACATCTTTCTGGCTTCCATGAATTTGTTTTAGTGCCTTTATTCTTCAAACATCTTAACATTCTCAATTAGTTCTTGTGCAATGATTTACACAAGCACTTAACTATCAAACATTTTGTTTCCGACCTAGCTTATTCCGTCTGAGGACCTTGCTCCAGTAAAATCAAGTCAAATTAAATTTTATAAAATTCAATATTTTTATTTTCATTTAAAAAAATTACTAAGTTTTAATGTAAATCATTTATTTTTCTAGGTATCATCGGCCCTGAAGATATCTTTAGCGATGTGTTGTACATGCTTAAAGCCTAGTGAGCAAGCATATTCTCGTTTTCATTTCTGTAGGCTGGGCCTGCAAGATTTTGATGTCCATTGAAAAATGTGCCGTTTTCAAAAACTTAAAACAAATTTTAAGGTTTTCAATGCCAATTGTTTCTGTGTTCAAAACTTGTGGCCAGATATCTATTCTTCCTAAGGTGTTTTATAAATCAGACTACTGTTTTTTAACATTCAATACTGCATTTTTATTATTTTAATGTTTTGAATTTTCATCTTCAAATCTACAGATTTCCTTCAAAAATATACATCGAAATAAACTCTTAAAAACTTTTTGGATTATGCTCTTGATATTTCATTTATTTTGAAATTTGTACAGTATGTTGAGCAAAGCAGGAGATCTGTGATCTAATGTTTTGTACTAGTTTTCTTATTTTGTAAATACTTGCATTCCTGAGTCACTTAAAAGAAATGAAATTTGTATATGATGTCTCAAGTCCATTACAGTGTGTTTTGAGACACTGTTATGTAAATCATTGTGTATATAATTCATAAATAAATGTTTACACATTTTAAATAGTTTATGTATTACAAATATTAGTGTATAAAGTGTATTTGAGTTTGATAATCTCTAAGCCATGAATTGGAACTTTCTCCCAGAATATAGAAATGCTATTTCTCTAAATGTACTAGTTTTTTTTAAATTGATTTTTAATATGATAACTTTGCTTCCCGAGTATAAACTCATAACAAATCCAGTATTAAATTAGCTGTGTCAGTTTTTATAAGACTGTGATAATTTTTTTAAATTAAAAATTTGTTTATCATTGACCTGTACATATCACACTATATATTTTATGTATTTAGTTCCTGTTGATTATGTGCAGAGAAACTATGCAAAATAAAATTAAATTTGCTACTGCTTTATGTGGAGAAACTGATTTACACTTTTATATATGAAGTGTTTTTATGAAAATATCAGTTTTTTTTATAAAATAAGAACTTAATATTTCATTAAAAATTAAATCAGCTTATGTCATGTGTACAGTGTTCATAGAGCAATAAATATATATTTTGCTTTGATTTTTGGTAATTTATCTCTTGTTGATGAAACATGACATTTTGAATGTTCTTTTATAGAATTGTAAAATACTGATGTGTTTGTGCATCTTAATTTCAACTTGGTGATTTCTTAAAGATTTCCATCAATTATATACAATAGAAAGAAATAAAAATTCATGATTTTTTCAAAATATTTTGAGTATTTTCAATACTGAAGGTATTTTTAATACTGATTGAGTGTCATTTAACACAGCAGAATATTGAATTAAACATTATTTATTTTCTTTATATAATTTTTTAGCGTTTCACTTTGAATATGTTTTAAACTTAAAAGAAATGAAATTTCTTTTAAGTTAATATGCATCTGTGAACATCCACCAGATTTGTACAGAAATTAATTTTTGAGTGATAGTCACTCTTTTAACTGAAATGCAATTTTTACAGTGAAAAATTTGAAATCTCTATAAATTTTTCTATTTTGGCTTACAATATTTCTAATGTTAATGACACATGTACATACATAAATGGAATAGGTTCATAATTTGGTTTAGAAGATAAATCTATTTCATAATGTAAGTGTACTCTGGAATTATCAAATTGAATAGACTATGAAAGTAAATAAGATCTTATATTTTTATTTCAAGAAAGATCTAAGGTGTTCCTCATGATTGATTTTAGTTCAATTAATAAGATTTTTATTTTTCAAGGGATCTTTCCAACTTAGACTCAGATTCCACCTAATCTTGAAGTTAATAACAGATTTTTACTTAGCAATTGTTTCTTTTAAATTAACTGAAAAAGATTTCATACATTTCACTTCATCTAATGCTTGATTTTAATGTAAACCAAATTTTTTACTTCAAATTCGTTTAAAAGCTATTTAAAATATTATGAAAGACTTTATTTACTATCATGAGTCATATAAAAAAATATTAAAGGAAGAAAACCACAAAAAATATGCTAGATGATCATTTTTATGCAATTTTAGGGACGATAAAATTCTTAAAGTGGGAAGTTGTTAGAATAAAAGACTTAATGGCAGCATAAAACTGTTCTTTATAAAACATTACCAAAAAATTGTTTAGTTTGCATTATAAGAAGCATGTACACAATTACATTCATAAAAACTGCTCTACATTTCATTCGTGAAAAATCAGGCGAACTAATAATTTATTCTGTCTTAAAACTATGTTCTAAAAAATGCAATTTTACATTTTCTTACTATGTAAAAAACATTTTACTTATTTTTTCCTTCAAAAAAAAAAAAAAAAAAAAAAAAAAAAAGTTTTCCTTAGTCAATCATTTACTTATTTTGCGAACAGCAGCAGCACTAAGTCATTTTCTTTGTTTGATATCTCAGTGTTTTTTTGTTCATTTACATCTGAGTCTTGATCAAAAATCTTGAAAGAGTTTTGAACTCCAGTGGGTCCTTGTCTCCTTGTTGAATAGCTATTTGCACCTAGAATGTAATTTTCATAAAGTGATTATTACAAAACACTCACTTTCTTGGCGAAAATACTTTGTAACATTTTCTCTTGAAGTTTTATTTTACTTTGATGTATGAGCGAAATTAGATTGGTTAGGCAAAATGGCATACAAATTGATTAAAAATTTTCAGTATTTCAGCATTAGCCATAGAATTAGTAATCCATGATTCAAGAGATTAACAATTCTGCAATGAAAACAACACAGGATTCTCAACCATAAAATGAAAAACATTTTTTAAGAAATCGTATAGTAAAAAAATTGCTCATACAAAATGCATGAAAGGATTCAAAGAAAAGATTTTAAAATTTTTAGTTGATAAATGTAGTTAAATTTAGTATAACATTAGGGACTAGAATCTAGTTTAGAAATTGGTGTTTCTTAAAAGCGAGCATCTACAGTAACATCAGATTTGTGCATTACTTCATAAAATAATTTTATTTCCCCTTTGCATCTGATTTGAAAAAGTTTTAAATATTAGTTAAGCTGCTTTTGAGCATAATTAAGCGATTTATTATTTAAGATGCTTTTAAATGTTAAACTTCTGTAAAGTTTAGTTATAATAATGTTTTCACAATTCCTGGGAAGAGATGGTAAAAATTTTTCAGGTTTAAATGTTGACTGTTAGGAAGATGGAATTTACATCAATTTAGGTTTATGCAAATTCCTACTAAAATTTACTTTTTATATTCATTACAAAGAAATAATATAAAATTATGCCTTATGCAACATTTGCTGTGAAAGATTTGACGTTTTGCTCACTAATTTGCAATGTGTAATGAATTGAGTAATTTGAGGAAAATATAGAAGATTTTGTTATTATTACATTTAGAAAAAAATATTATGTATTAAAAGAATTTCTTAGTTTCATAGAATTTAAAATCATCAGAACTGTTTGTAATCTTTTAAACTTACTATTGAATAAGCTAATTTTTTTAGTCTTGGAAAGTAATATAAATTTGTTAATCTTGTGATAAAGCTCCTGTTAAATGTGGATTCATTGGGTACAGTTTGTTAATAAAAAACTTAAAATAGTAGATTTTGGCTAACATATTGATACTACATCTGAGATAACTGTGAGCAATGTAACAGGTCTGTTTAGTTTTATTGCTAATCTTAAAATTATATCATTTATGTTTAGTTGAACAGAATTAGATAAGGTCACATAAAAGTATCAAAATTCTGCTTAAGATTTTAAAGACTATATTATAAATGTGCTTAAATAATCTGCAATTGATTATGTGGAAGAAATTTAAAACAATGTCAAATTAACATTAATTACCGAGTTAAATATCATGGCATCACAGAAAAGTTAGTATTAATAAATAAATTATTAACTTATTATATATACACTCCATTAAATAAATAAACAAGTTTGAAATGTGCTTGTAATGATGAGAATGTTTTAAGAGTTTGAAAATAAAAATAAAGTAAACTATTTTTTTTTTTCTTTTTAATTATATGGATTTGAAAAATAAGAAACCATTTAAATTGAAACTTTTGTAACAAAATATTTTAATTTTCATTTTTGTTTCCAAGTTTTTATATATATAAGTATTTTTTATTTTAACAGTATAATATTGAATGATCTAAAAGATTGTTAAAATTTTAAAAGTGAATAAAAAAAAGAAGTAATAAAGATATGCAGTTTGCAAGAAAGGATTCCCAAAAAAAGTTAGATTTTATTTAGAAACAAAAGAGTGAGAGAGGACGTTGACAAGCTGAAGTATGTGGAACAGTATATTTCCTTCATTTATTCCTGCAATAACAAGTGTTTAACATGATCTCAAGCCCACCTTATGATATTAAGGTGATTCACAACATTCATTCTATCCAAGTTTCAGAATGATTACAAGACTACATGAAAGAACGTTTGAATTGTGTCCATGAAGAGGATGAATGATACTGAAATGCTTTCAAATAGCCCTGCATCCAGAAATCGGCAGAACATACAAGCCATACATCCACATCATCAACTGTTAACTTTGTCTTAACCAACTTTTACCACAGGCTTGGTTTTGCGGGGTTGTCATAGCTTGGTTGTGCCAACTTGCATAGAACTACCAAATACATACCTCTATGATTTGCACCAAATATATTAATCAGTAGTCACTTGCACATTTTCCTGCCAGATTTTCAAACATGTTTCTTCAAAAAATGGGCCACCAATGAAAGTTGCAGTGAATTTGAATTTTGTTAGATGCTTCTAAACAAAATTTGACTTTGCTACATTTTTCTTACAAATGTCACTTTTTATCCTTTTTTCATTTTTTTATATTATAACATTTTAATGAATATTGGCGTCACCCAGTACATCTTGATTTCATGGTAAATTTGTAGAAATGAACTATATAAACAAAAAAAATTTAAAAGTATTCATTGTTATTATTCATTAATATTTAAGTAGTTAAAGTATGGAATTTTGATAACTTAGATTACATTACTTATATTTTAGCTCTAGATTCTATTAATGTTTTTGATGGAATTATTAATTTTCAATCAAAAATTTTCCTTGATTTAAATATTGTAAAATATAATTACAAATATTTATTGCATCATTTATAACATTCAGAAATGAAGCAAAAAACAATAATCACTTAACTACAGATACATTTGTCCAAAATAATCGGTATTTATTTAACGTGTGAATGTTGTCACTTAGTAGAAAACTCTTGAGAAGATGTACCAACCCTGCTATTATAAAAGAAAAAGGTACATGGGACTAGTATGACATATATTATTCGTAAGAATGTCTTAATTGATTAATCTATTGTTCGTATATTTAATTTTTTGAAGTATTTATTTTCAAAAAGAATTTTTAACTGCTTTATATATAACTTCATTATTGCATTACAAATTTCTTACAAGGAGCTTTTTTGATTACAATTTTTTTATGTGTTAATGAAAATCAAATATTTACATATTTTTGTAACCGTAAATTGATGTAATCTATGCAAAACTACAAATCAAGATCTTTAATAGAGATGCAATTCTATTATGTAATTATAAATTTTGTTACAGATCTAGAATTTTAGTCTTCACATGTAATTCGAGTTTTTTAATGATGCATATCAAAGAGTTAATAAACAACATAAAATAACATTCCAAATTTTAAGTGTTGAGAAATATACTGTCATGAGACACTATATTTTTCAATTATTTGCATGGTCAAATTCGATATGTTAAATGATAACATTTTTAAATTTTATTCTTGTTCTATGATTAATATATACACATCTAGATTATTAATACAACATATTTTCATACTGAATTCAATTGACATGTTTTTAGTAAAGATGTTAATCAAATGATAAACTACATAATTTCAATAAATAATTATATATTTGCGATTATTTAATTTGTAGTGTTGGATTAATCTTACAGGCATAAGCAGTTTATTAATTTTTTACTTTTGAAAGATAATTGGATTGCTTTCTTCATTTTATTGCTTTATATTTTATTCAGTTAAAATTAATTATATTTAAGCTCTCTATTCATGTGAGAATAAAGGTTAATCTCATTTGAATTTTAGATGTTTTTTCTAATCTTAAGATTTTATATTTTTAGTTTTATAATAAATTGTTAAGTATTTTGATTACGTAATATTATGTTATTAAAAGCTACAATTCAGTAAAAATATCGCAAAGAAATCATTAAATGATAATTATTTGAAAAAGATTCTAATAAATAAATAAAACATTAAATTTATAATCATATATTATTCACCTTTGCAAACATAGAAACAAGAAAATATGGCTAAGTTATAGTTACTCGGAAAGACTGGCATTGTCTTCATCTATTCCAACACAGAAAAATATATTATAGTTTCATTAAGTCTTACACATTATGAAGTCTCATTTACTATATATTCATTATAATATCTTGCTCTTTTATCATAAACTTTGCTGTATTTAGATTTGTAAATAAAAGGACTTAGAAAAATCTCCGAAAATTTTGTTGTAGACATTACTTAAGTTCCAGGAGATTGAGATATCTAACTCTATATTTACTATTTATCAGTGAGTTGTAATTTTCTGTGAAAATGTGTATAAAGTTTTTGTAGAAAAAATTACAAATTTCAAAGGTATCGATGTACTTTATTTGACTTCGTACAAAACGCTGAGATTTACTCTACAAACTGTGTTCTCATATGTAGATCTGTTGTAAACAAATCAAATAATCTTTTGAAATTCTCTGTAATTATGAAGTTATTAAATATTTAAATCAAAATTACTTTAATTCGCGTTCAAATTCGTATCTTATGGGCGGCACATTAAGTAAATACATAGTCTGCAATAGGCAATACAATCAAAAATCGAAATAAGCTTTAAAAGAAAATCTTTAAAAAATTCAATAAATATTGTTAATTTTAAATAAAATTACTTTGGGAATCTAAAAGGAAGAAAAGAAACCATATTTCATCGCAAGAAAAGTTCTGGGACGAAGTGTTTTATCTCTTATTTAACAACATGTGAGCATATACAACTTACTAGAAATCCAAATCATCTTTAATCACGGTTTAAATTAATTACATACTATGAAATCAAAATTTTGAAATAAAGCACTGCCTTTAATTTAAGTTAGATGGACATCCTTATATCAGTTTCATTCCATTAAGTACAATCGTTTTAAATTCAACCCCGTAAAAAAATTCTGTGGATAAACAGAGTAAAGATTTTATTTATATAAATACAGGGCCAATAAATAATTCATTCATTTTAAAATTGCTATATATTTAAAGCATTGCGTGTACACTCATGGAAGATACAAAATGAACCAGAAACTCATCAAGTTTTTATGTACATAGCGCAATTATTCTAAATCTCAACCTTTTGTGACACAAAACACGTCCAGTCGAATACCTTATATTTTTGTTGAGTCCAATTAACCGTCTGCACTGGAACATTGAAGTATGCTTTGAGCTCGTCTAAGGAAGAGGGAACTTAATGGACCACCACAGGAAGAAATTATAGGAGTTAAATTAGGGAATGTGAAAGGCCAGGGAAACAAAGCTCGCTCATTCTCACCAATATGCCTATCGACAGGTAATAATTTCGTAATGCCTTAATCGATCCGAAAGACAATGAATTCGTGCATTCACCTGAAATACAGGCACAAACTTGGTGAATTTGTGATTCTTTTCACAACTTTTGTTTGTATACCCATATTATTTTTGGAAATATAGCCTTTCCAACATGAGTGATTCATTTATATTAGATGTCTATAAAGCAAAAGCTTTTTTTTTTTTTTTTTTTAGTGAATAATTTGTAAAATGAATATATTTGTTCATGTAACAAAAAGGAGTATTATGTTACATGTATGGATATTTTTAATTTTACAAATTCTTTTTGAGAATAGAATATTTTTACAGTTTTGTATATTTTGGATATGTCCCATTTAATGTAGTTTATTCCCTATCACAAATTAAATTTGCTAAATATGCTTTTGCTAATTAAAAAATGTTTATTACGTTAATATACTATATTACAAAAGAATATATGTTGTTATTGTTAAAATAAAATGACAATATGTACATTTTTTTAATGTTAATTTTTAACTATTTAATGGAGATGAATATTTTTTTAACTTATTAAAAATATATTTTTATCAAACTTTGAAAAAGTATTTTTTAATTGTTTTATAATACAGGTTTATTCTCGTGCTCAGTTTTTATATTACCCATTTTAATTGGAATTATTTTCTTAATTCAACTTGAATTAAGTTTTATACTTTCCAGTATAGACAAAGTGTTTCCAAAAGAGAGTTTTGTTATCAATATTTGTCATTAATAAATTAATAGTACCAGCTAAATCAGGTACCCAAAAATATTTGTGCTTTATAAAACTCATTGTTAAAAACGATTGCTTCTAAAGGCATAAATATTTATCACTACGCATCCCTAACTGACAACGATAAATAAAATTTTTCTGTGCACAAAAGTTTAGCTTTTTAAAATATATATATATACAAGGCTTACTCTGAAATTTTTGAGATACGTGCAGACGAAAATTTACAAATTAAAAATAACGGTTTAATTTTAAAATACAAAGTATTTTAACACTGAAGACGATTTTTTACTGACTTCAATTTGTTTAGCGTAGAACAAATTTTAAACAGAAGATAAAATGGAGTTGACGCGAGAACATTTTCGCGCTTTGATTTTATACGATTTTAAAGCAGGATTAAATCAAGTAGAATGCGTTCAACGGTTGCAATTAGCATTTGGTGTTGGATCTCCAGCTCGTGCTACTGTATTCAGATGGTTTAGAGAATTTAGAAGAAGTCGCATTTTCTTCAGGATGAAGAACACACAGCAAGGCCGCCGTCAGAAGTAATCCCGGATAATGTGTTTGCCATACGAAAAATGCAATATTTATCCATTATGAATTAACATTGGGCATTAACACCATTATGAATTAACATTGGATCCGCAGCCATACAGAAAATCATTCATGAAGAATTACATATGAAAAAAGTAGTTTGCCGTTGGGTTCCCCACAATTTAACTGAGAACCAAAAAGAGTGTGTCAGAATCAGTAAAGAAACTCTTAAATTGCTAAATGATGGTGGCCACCGCATCATTTCTATAATTGTAACAGGTGATGAAACGTACATACCATTTTTTAACGTTCCAACACGTCAAGAAAACAAAGTATGGGTCTTTGAAGATGATCCCACGTCGACCATGGTGTAAAAACAACGCGAACTGAAAAAAGTGATGTATGACGTTTTCTTCAGAAGTACGGTATTGGTCAAAGCCAGTTGGAAGGACAGAAGACAGTAACAGCAATCTGGTATACCACTAAATGTCTTCCAGAAATTCTACAAGAACTGAATGTTAGGGGACTGATGCTTCACAATGACAATACATCTTCACATACAGCCGGATTAACAATTGAGTTTCTTGAACAAAAACAAGTTAAAGTGATCGAATATCCGCCGTATTCATCTGATCTAGCTATGTGCGACTTTTGGTTATTCTTTAATCTAAAAAAGAACTTACGTGGACGTTGTTTTCATTCAGAAGAAGAGATTGATGTGGCTATAAATGCATTTTTTTCATCTATTCCGAGAAATGAATGGCTTGAGGCATTTAAATTGTGGAAAATTCGTCTACAAAAATGCATTGATGCTGGAGGAGACTACTTTAAACATACCTAAAATTTTGTAAGTATAACTTTAAAAACCTAGTTGTATCTCAAAATTTCAGTGACCCTTATATCTGTATATGTTTTTTTCTTCACTTATCAAATCAATTAACTTTATTTTCTAAATTTTATTAAATTTTAATATCAAAATTATAAGTAACATTTAACTGTATATATTCAAAACAAACTTCACTCATAATAAGAATTAACAACACAGAAACATGTATAAATGATATAAGAAAATGTTAAAATTTATTATATACTTTTCATAATTTTCTCGATTTATTTTATGGAGTTAATCGTGTTGGCGAATAGAGCTTTCATATATATATATATATATATATATATATATATATATATATATATATATATATATATATATATATATATATATATATATATATATATATATATATATGAAAAAATTAAAAATATATTAATAAGTTATATTTTTTCTTATACATGATGGGTAGTTAATATATATACATAGATGATAATATAAAAGAGAGCAAATATATATATATATATATATATATATATATATATATATATATATATATATATATATATATATATATATATATATATATATATATTTAAATTCTCAAAGTTCTGTCTGGTAAAATCTAAAGGATGTCTTTTACTCAGATTCCAAAACTCTAGAAATTAAACTTTAAACTGAGAAAAAAAAATATTGCAATGGTGTTTCATGTTAATGTTTTTTCCCCTTGAAGTGAAGTGAATTAGTTCATTGGAATTGCAGATGAATTTGACACAAGATTGATTAGTTTTCCGAGCTGTATTACACTGCAGTGTTCATTGTGAAACTTTTGTTTATAAAACCATTCCTTTTAAAATTAAATACTAGGAAATAATCGATTGTTCTCCCATATAAATTTTTCTCTTTTAAATATTTTCCGAAGTTGGAAAACTTTATTAGATTTATTTCCATGATAAACAAATTTTAAATACTTTCTTTTTCACTACGTATTAAAATATAATTAATTAAGTAATTCTGTCTTAAAATAGGCTGATTTTGATCAAACTCGCACTCATAATTTTGTTTAAAAAATCAAAGTGGTAATTTTTATCGAAAATATGGAGTAAAGTTATTATGGAGTTTTCTTTAATTTGCTATTCTCTCTCTTTTCATTTATTTATTTTTCTCTTTAACTATTTCCTTTCACCATCTTCTTTGTTAAGAGTAAATGTTGGAAAATATAATAAAGTAGTGCACCTACCAAAAGAAACATTTTTAAATTAAATAATGGCTATTTATTTTTAATGTATTTTTCCAATATCTTCAAATTTCAAAATAATATTTTTTTAAATTATTACTTCACCGATTTCATTAATGTAGTATATTAATAATCACGATTTCCCATATACTGCTGTCAAAAACTATTTGAGTGCAATCTAATATGGAAATAATCAGTTTTCTGGCGTGAAAAAAAATTCTATAGTGTTTCCATCTACATTTCAAGCTAAATTAATTAATTAATTATAAAGCGGAGAATGATATACGAAATGACGAACAATAAAATAATTTCTTATCTTAATGTTTGTATAAATATTAGTCGTATTTCAGAAATTCATCAACTTACCAATTTTCTTTTTGTGTAAACAAGATATAATTTCCTTTGTTTTCTATTTCATTAATAATATATTACCTTTTAACGATTGATACACAATGGTTAAGTATAAAAACGGAAGAAAAAAATTCGACTTATATTCACTTAGATAATTATGTACATGATTTCCATAAATTTTTTTTTTAGTTTTCTTGCTATGTAATACAATAAATTGTAATTAAATTTTCAAATTAATTGTAAAGGAAAAAATAATATGTGAAATTTTATTATTGAATGTGATTGTGAAAAATCAAGGTAAAATTCAATATGAATCTTTATAACTGTATTGTATTTAATTGTTTATTATTAAATATAATTTATGCATAAATACATGTGAAATATTTTGGTAAACTTCAAATATGATAAATTTTATAAAAAAAAATTATAATTTTAATTTTACAATTTGATTTGAATTTTGTCAAGCTAAATTCTATTTTACAAAATGTACAAGCACATTTTTTATATAATAACACTTGCAAATTTGCACATTTTTTCTTAAACTAAGATATAATTCAATAAATTAGTCCCAGTAAAAAATTATTTTTAGAGAAATACAGGAGTTAAGAAGGGTGATAGATTTTAATTTAAAAAGAATAGCAAAACATTTTTGACGATTGTAAAAATGTTACAACTAATTATTAGTTTAAATCATAAATTAGCAAATATTATTATTGTTTTAATGCTATTGTGCATTTTAACAAATATATTTAAAAGAATATTATATTATTCATTTTTATACAGTTCTTTAAATTTTCGTTTTTTTATTTTTTATTTTTTTTATATATAAATTTACAATAACCTCTTTTTTTAAGGGTGGAAAAATTCAACAAAAATATTTTAGTATAGTTTTAATTTTTGTAAAAAATTCATTAAAATGTATTAATTTAAAATTTATAAAGCATAACGAAATGTGGGCGTAATTATTGGTAAAGTATGAGGAAATGCAACAATTGGTACAATGGGTATTTTGTAAAATCTAAAAGGGTATGAAGGCGGCGCAAATTTAAAGTCCATATCATGGTAATTTGGAAATAGGATTGTTTGTTTTTCCACATTTGCTTGCTCTTGTCTTTTTTCTGTTTCATTCTTAAATTGCGCTGTTGAATTAATTTTAGTTATATTAACCACTCCTAATTCCTGTGAATTTTCTACTGTGGTAATGCTTTTTGATTCAGATTCATTGCTCGCTTTTTCACGGTCTTGTGTAGGCAATTCAATGTTCTTTATTTCATTACTTTCTAGCTCACCGAGCACAATTGGTTTCTTAGTGTCTTTCTTTGCTTGTCCTGGAATATTTTTCAGAACAGGTCGGATTACTGGAATGCTTACAACAGAGGCTGGAGTAGATTTAGATTGCTTTGAAGTACTATTAATCCTTTGCACAATTTTTGGTATAATACCTACTGGATGATCACTGTTTATAGAATATTCAAATACAGTCTTGCTGGGATTTGTTTCTATGAAAGGAATTCCACTTCCGTATGCTTGGAAACTTAGTTCAGGTGAGGATTGGTACTGTACAATACGAAGCAAACCGTTTGGATTCTTGTATTGATACATTCCACTCACATGACCCAAAGCATTCGATTCTTCTGTTCTGGAATGAGCACCTTTGTCTCCAGTACTATACTTGAATTTATATTTGTTGTAAGTGTCATCATTATTTATTCGGCCGCATACAATCTTCAGAAAAACCATTGTAAGAATAAGTGAGAAATTCTATAAAAATATAAAAAGTGAATAGGTGAAAAATCTATAAAAATATAAACATACAAATATTAAATCTTAGAAATTTTCTCAGGGTAATTGTACTATCCCTTATTGTGATTACAATAAGTTAAATGCCGACTGCCCTGTCTAGTGGTCACAGTGCCTGATTGCGGATAGGGAGGTTCGAATTCTGGTTCGGCCATGGATGCATTAACGATGAAATTTTTGGAATTTTTATTGTAACCATATGCATAAATAGAATGACAGATGAGTCGAGCTCTGCATGCGTACTGTTGAAATTAACTAAATATGAAATAGATATTAAATCTTTATCATTTTGTGTACAGCAACAAAAATCCCATTAAAAATAATTGTTTTTCATTAGAATTTGTTTCTAGCAGATTTCTTTTTTGTAAAATATTGATTAATAAAGAAGTGTTTAATTAAGAATTGCTTTTATATGTTTATTTAATTATACTTACGTATAGTTTCACCACGCTAAATTTCGAAGGAAATTTTATTGTGGCATGTTACTTATTTAAAAAATAATTTATGTCTTTGTGGCACGGCCATCAAAAAAGGTTCGCCATTCCTGCCATAGGACAATACGTTACCTGCTCATTAATAGTTCGGATTAATGGTAATTTGAATAATCATCGGCACATCTCTAATATCTTAAGTCTTGTGGCCTGCGAAATGCCCCATCTTTCAACAAAATAATGCAATAGCATATATTGCACGTTGTGTGTGCTGAGCTTTCTCTATAAAATTGTTGTCCCAGCATGCTCTGACTCCAGACTTCTCACCAAGTTAAAGAATCTGGTCATGGGCTGCTAAGAGACTACTCCGCGACTCCTCGTTGTCGTTTGATGAAATGTGGTTGTAGACCTGAAGCGTAGGGGAACGAAGTGATAGTTTCTGACTACCAGGCTCAGTTCGAGTCCATATGCAACAGAGTAAGAGCCGTTTTAATGTCAGAAGCGAAAACTATTTCTAGCAATTTCGCATCCTTGTAAGATCCCAAACTGTTTTTAAATTTAATCAGTTTGTCCTTATGCTATATTATTTGCTTATTTAGGACTAGGTACAGAGAGGCATGCTGGTGCAACAACAACTATTTGTATACAATAAATATCTTTTTAATGTTTTTTCATGGTGTCATTTTAATGGCTACTAATATATAATGAATCGTGATAAATGGCCGGAGAAAAACGTCATACTGTGGCTGTGGTTTCATTACTTAACCCAATCAAAGAACCTTCTCCTGAGACCCTCTCAGCACAAGGTTTAAGATTTTAAGCTTAAGTCCCTCGAACGGTTCAAATTAAGTCCCTCAAATTCAAATAGGGGAAAAAAGTTCGTTAAATATGTGATAGTTTAGCAGTAGATTTCATCACTTAGACGTGGTTTAAATTTAAGACTCAGTAATTTTATGTCCGGGGAAATGGATAGCCAAACGTAAAACGCAATAATACAATACTTTCGAAATATGTATTTACATTCTCTTAAAATTTTTTTCAGTGTCAATAGGTTCATTTATTTCTTGAATAAATGAGCCGATTTTTATTCTTACTATGAATGAAGGCATCAGAACAATTCCATAAAAACTGGTTAATAAAAATTTATTTGCTAGTTTACGTCGATATTTAAGTTATAAATTTGAGAATACAGATTGTTCTTTGTAGAGTCTCATAAATTAATTTGCTCTCTAAGTTTATAAATTATTAAAATAATTTATCTTAATTATAAATTTAAGTTTCCATAATATGTCTAAATTAAAAAATAATCATTTGAAATTTTACCATATTTATAATTTGGTAAATAAGGGATTAAATATGAATCCACAAAGGAATTTCCTGTGTGGAATCAAACAAATTTCTGTGCCCATTCACACTCATAATATTTTAACATTTCCTATTTCATTACATTTTTACTGCTATGTCAAAATAAAGAAATAGAAAGAATATAATATTTTCTAGTGACAATTTGTGAACGTTTTTTTAATGTATTTTATTTCCAGACAACTTAAAATGATTAATCAAAAGTATAATGTAATATAAATTTTAATCCTTGCCAATATAAAAAAAATAATAGTGATTTAAGTAACAATTGTAATTATAAAACTAATTTAGTCTTCGAATTTTACTTATTCGATAAAATACAATGGGAAAAATAAGTATTTCAAGCGATATCCTCATTTGTGGTTTTAAGCAAAAATATCTTATATCGGTTTATTTATCGAAACATTTCCCTCTTTTAATTTAAAAAATCAAATTACTAGCAGGTAGTCACACAAATTGTCTTTTAATTTACTAACTATATATTAATATTTAAATTTATTAATTTAATAGTTAATCATGCTCAATTGATAACCTTTTTAATTAATTTTTAAGAGTAACATTGTTAATAAGTTGTGAAAACTTACCTTGTCCATTGTGGAATATGGAATGGATCAAGTTATGCTGCAGCGGGAGAACTGATTTTCTCTGAATAATTTTAGAGCTTTTTATACTTTTTTTGAGCAGTGGCCGATTTTTTATTTGCTTCATATTATGAAGAACAAAATATTTGACATAATTACAGTTCACAATGCGAAAAGAACGCAAGAATTGCATGCAGCATCCGTTCTAGAATACATCGGAACCTTGACACTGGCGTGTAGAAATAATACAAATTTATTCCCGGTGTTTTTCTTCCGTGAAACTGCTTTCACTTTTGGATTCCTTTGAAAAATGTTTATCTTTCATTTTATTGTATTTTTTTCATACTGAGAAATACTTTAGGGCTAATAAATTACTTAGTATGTGACGTATAACACAAAAGCATGGACATTAACACAGACACCTCTTATCATATTTTTGTATGTTTAACATTGTACTGCATTTGTTTTCTTATTATTCTCTTTACTTTATTTAATTTGACGAGCCGGTAAATATATATAATCCCAAACTCGTAACGAGGAACGAGATTAATTCTGATTATTTTGTATAAAAATGATGTTTTTTTAATTCGAATAAATAAATTTTGTGAAAAAACTTACACAATAATCTCTTTCAGTTTTAAAATTTAAATAATATTAGTTCATTTCAGCAGATATTTTAACACAGATATGTTAGACAATAGTATAAGTTATATATCTGGTGTCAAAAGCATTAAAAATTACAAAATGATCAAAATTTTTAAAAATGAAATAAAGTTTAGATTTTTTATTTCAGTAAAGGCTTTATTTTTTTATGTAAACCAAATCAAATTAATTAAATATTAATTAGTACTCATAGATAATTTTTATGTTTTGTCAATTAAAATATCTGGTGAAAGAAAACAATTTAGATTATTAAAAGTTACAAAAAACACACTGCATTATCCAAACAAACTAAACCAATATTCTAAAAATGTATTTATTTATATTTACTTGTAATTTTAATTATTTAGATACATTACACTATTTTGGAATTTGGAATTACAGTTTTTCAAACTTTTTATGTTTGCACTTTTAAGACTTTCTCTTGCTAGCAGATAGTTAATATAATTGAAAGATGATGTCCCAACACAATTTTGAAGTGTTAATGCTTAATATGGAAAAATTTTTAAGAAAAACATATTTTTCTACAGAAATTATGAATTAATTTCGGGTATACCATCAAGAATATTTTTCCTGTTTTACTCCTGAAAGATAAATGTCTCCGTTTCGAATGTCTAATATAATCGGTAAGGAATTTCGTATATTACTTCTTGGTCTGTCTACATCTTGACTTAGTTTCATTGTACCAACAATATTACCGAAAAAGAATTTAAAGTTTAAAGCTTTTATATAATTTTTTTGTCTGTGATTCTAAACTTTCATTAGCACTTTTTTATTTTCTTATTTGTTTTTACCTAGTTAAAATATCTGTTTAGTTAAAATTGACCATTTCATCATTCTCATTGTAAATCACAAAATTAATTCCAGGTAAACAGTCATTAAGCAATGCATCATTAATTTTCTCATTTGAATCCTGTTTTGTTTCGCTATTGATTTTATGAGAAGAATTATTAAACTCTTCCTATTAAAGTCTGAATTTCTTCGTTGGTTCTATTTAACAGTAATGTGTAAAAGAAGATGTTTTCCAACCAATTTTAAAATGCATTTCAACGATTGTTTCACAAAGAGTATGTTACGGAAAATGTAATAAACTTCCAGCTTTTTTAAATTATGTATAATAATCAGTAAATGCTTATGTTAATTATCGGTGATAAATGATAATCAATACTAAGATTTTAAACGCAGTAAATTACTGAATATGTATCACATTTGCCAGTTAGATTATAAACGCTCTAAGTCGTAATGGGAAATGCAATAAAAATCCATAATTTTTCAAAATATTTTCAGCTTGCTTAGCTGCATGATTACTATCATGACGTACTCTATTGATAATAGGTTTTTAAACTGATTAAGGTTTTTATTGGTGACCAATTCACATGATTTCAATTGTTTTTCTAATATTGTTATTACCATAATTAATGAATCTATATTATCAATTAGCAAGGCTGATAGAAACAGAATGGTAAAAGAACCTAAAAAAGTATAAAGAAAGTACTAGTCTAGAAGTAGTAATCTATCAAACTTGCGTGAAAGTTATCAAACGAAGTCAAATTTATTCAAGAAAGGACTTATTAGTTCAATGGTCTTCAAAGCAATGAGCTTAAAATGCAATTTGGTTTAATTGACATGAAGTTACAACCAGATAATAATTTCAAATTTATATTTAAATATCAAGGCTACGTGACGAAATTTATACAGTGAAACTTTCTAAAAAGAAACGTTCAAAATCTGTATACCATTTAGATGACATTTCATTTTATATATTTGTTGTTCCCAGTACACTTTAAAGAGACAGTGCTTGTAATCAGATAATGAGAAAAGCTTGTGTGCAATGTGTCTGGATTTGAAAATTGCATATGGAAAATCTAAACCCATTCCAAGTTCAATTTCGTGGTCAAATCATGATGTTGAAAATATACTAAATTCTCTTTTGGGAAGCAATAAAACTGGTAAATGATTCGAAGGAATATCTTTTGTACAACTTATGCTAAACATGTCACTTTATAAAGTTTTCAAGTGTACTCCTTATGAAGTAATGTTTATGATACTTTAAAAATAGATTTGGAAAAAACATTCTTTCCTAAATGACTCCATCAAATACGTTAGAAACCAAGAAGAAATTCAGGCTTCAATAGAAACATTTAACAACACTTCTGATAAAACAAATAAGGAAATAGGAAATGATTTTAGTATGAAAATTAAGGATCCATTGCTAAATGACTGTTTACCTGCGATTAATTTTGTGATTTAGAATGAGAATGATAAAGCGATCCATTTTAACCAGATAAATACTTTAAACAGGCAAGAAAAGAAAAGAAAATATCGAAAAATTGCTGATGAAAATTATAATCCGCAGGTAAAAAAGACGTTGAAATTTTCAAATCTTAATTCTTTTGTTGATAATGGTGATTTACTAAAATTACGAGTGCAAGATGCACGAAATTTATAAGCGATGATGTTCGAAGACATTTGATTTTTAGAAACAAAACATGGAAAACTTTCCCAATAGTATACAAGTAAGTAGTTCCCAATATTTGAAGAAAAATTTATTTCTCTTGAAGATTTTCTAGATTATGCATTAATTTTTCGAGTTATGTTTGGAAATTAATCTATAGTGATATTAACGATGAGTTTGTAAGACATAGTTTAAATTTAATAAATGCAAATGTAAAAAAAAGTCAAGAAAATTGTGTAATTTTAAACGTCATAACTACCTAATGTACTTAAATAGGTAAACTTGTAATTGAAAATAAATAAATACTTCTTTAATTGGCTTTGATATGGATCTATTTGTCGTAAATTATAATAATCTAAATTGTTTTCTTTTTTTTCTAGACATTTTTCAAGACATAAAAATTATTTATAAGTAATTATTAATATTTAATTTAGAGTTTTGCTTTGTTTAGGTAAAATAAAGTATTTATTGTAATAAAAAGTTAGACATTAAATTACTTTTACTAATTTTGATAATTTCGTATTTTTTTCAATAAATTTTACGAATGAAAATAGCCACTGTAATTGTATTATAATGTATTTTTAAATTTGAATGTTATTGTAAGTTTTATTCGAAATCATGATGAGTTTTCCAATGTATATATATATATATATATATACACACACAAATTATTTTAATCAGCGTAATAGAGATGGGTAACCTGATGGAGAAAGGTGTCACTCTTGTAGTCGACAAGTAGTGGATTTGTTTCTTGATAAAAATAATTCTCAAGAAAGGAGAGAAAATTCCTTTATATGTTAGTATTATTGATATAAGTAATTGATCAAAATTTTAGATAAAAGAATAATTCATTGAGGAAAAATTCACTTTCGAAATGAAATGATAGTACTAGAATATTTTAATTTGCATCTTCTCTTATTAAATACAAAATGCACTTTGTGCTGCAAAAGAAATAGATAGAAATATCACCTATATAATATTAGTAATGCAGGAAGCACATTAAGAAATTTGAATGCATGCCCTAACAGATGTTTTCATAAGGAAATTTAGAAAATTAAAATCGTTGAGAAATACCATTTTTTTTTTCGAAATTCATGTAACATGTCGATAACATCTAACGAATTCTTAAAATGAAAAGGCGTATCGATGCAACAGCTGGTAAATTGTGTTAGAATATATCTTTAGTTATAAAATAACAAACATAACATTCGAAATGTGAGCTTAATTTTTTTTTAACGAAAGCAATTTGAGAGAAATATTAATGCACTTTGAATTAATTATGCGCATATAATTAATTAATAAAAATGAACTGCTTAATGTATTAAGTTATTATGAAATAAATGTGATTATCATTTTTTAAATTCATTTTCAGATTAAAGATTTAATCTTTTCAAGTTCCTAATTTGTTGTTCGGTTCTAAAAAAATCATTTTTACCGCAATCCAAACTATTCATGATAGAACCAAGCATGCATAATTTTAATTTTTTTTCACTGGATTAGAAACAATGAACAGCATTAAAATTGACAAAATCCTGGTAATCAGAATATAAGAAATTCTTTTTAAATTTTGTTTCTAAGCGAATCTTTGAATTTATAATTGTATTTATATTGAACTTATTAAAATTTAAGTGTTTGAAGCTGAATAATTATATTCAAATACTTAAAAATAAACTATTTTTAATAAGTAGCATTTTTATATTCATATTATAAGAAAAAGAAGTAAATTTCCATTTAGTAATGAATTTGATGAAAATACATCATAAATAAAAATAAAAATATAAGTATAAATCGAGTTGTCACACAGTCAATCAAAAATAAGAAAGGATAAAAAAAAAAAAAAAAAAAGCTCTGGCGCTATTAATTTTTTTTATTTATATAATTTTAGATTCATTTTTTCCATAAAAACGAATAAAAATTCTTAATATTCCCATTTATTGAAGAATGATTTGCTTCTTTTTTCTGAATAAAACAATATGCACCGCTTCAGATTAATTATATTCAAAATAATCGAGAAGAAAAAATGTATGCATTAAGAAAATTGAAGTTGTGGGAGATTACAAATTAAGACGTCTGAGAACTTTATTACTTAAAATATTTCGTACGTTTGTAATGGGTGATAATCAAAAAGGAGTAAATGACATTAAACTTAGTTTAATGACCATTCGGGCAATATTTTTATGGAACTTATTAGGTAATTTATTTTAGAGTTTATTGCTCTTTTCACTAAAAGGTTAAGGAACTTTGAATAATATAACGCATTTGCTATTTTTAGTTATAAGAATAGTTAAACAAATATCTTTAAAATTTTTTATATCGATAGTTAGAAAAAGTTTATAATTATGTATTTCAGTTATTTAAGATCTTTTGAGTAGCCTTACGGAAGTCTTAATGTTAGTTTTGTTTTCGTTCATTTATTTCTAAAGTTATATTTAGAAACAGCTAAATATTTTTTTCGAAATTTCGCTTAATTTGTATCAGACATGCAAAATGTTAATCTCAGTTTTGGAATTCTTGAATAATTAACGAATTTTCGTTCAGATTGAAACAAAATGCGCCGTAGGTCTAATAATTCCTGGGCATCATTTAAATATCATTTCTAAAATCTTTTCGCTCTTAGTGAAAGCGTAACTCTTATGACAAGAATTCCATTTAAATTCCCCAAAGAATAAACTTAAAAATTTGTTGTGTTAAATCATAAGTTCAACAAAAAATTTTATTGTGATAAATTCTATGAAAATGTTCTATTGTAGAACAATATTTCTTGGCATGACTGAAAATCCTAGATCACTATTTAAATATCATTTTCCAATTATTCTTTTACTGGGCATTATAGCTTGAAATTAAAGTATTTTTTTATAAATTGTAGGAACTGGTAAAAATTCTTACTTAATTAGCCTTATGGTGGACAATAAATATTGATCAAGTAACAAGCCAAACACAAATCTAACAATAAAATGGTCCAAATTATTTTCGTCTTGGTACTTATTAGTAAAAGCGTGAATAAAATTCGACTTAATTTCACCAAAGAATAATTTTAACAAATTTACTATATTAAGTAAATACTTCGCAAAAGAATTTTGTGGTGATAGGGTAAATGTGCATATAGTGATCTAATATTTTTCGTCTTATGTCGACGAATGGTAGCTAAGTTTTGATGTTTTTTACTAAAAATGGCACACAATTTCTAGACATTTCTTTCCATTTGCTTTTTATATTGATTTGGTAGTACATGGACCAACGTTCGTGTTTTAGTTCAATAATTCGCGTGTTTTAACCCTGCTGGAGTTTAAAGGCTTCTAATCGTTCCATATCAGCTTTAAACTGTTGGTGCCAAATAAATTAGCCAGTATGGGCAACACAATGAATTCAGAGCACAAAACAATTTTTTTATCTTGGAATATTTGTCCAGATTATCCTTTGTTCGATTATA
Organism: Latrodectus elegans; assembly: GCA_030067965.1. NCBI lineage: Eukaryota > Metazoa > Arthropoda > Arachnida > Araneae > Theridiidae > Latrodectus > Latrodectus elegans. Next base: position 72,575,854 of record CM057810.1, on the reverse strand, counting down.
CATTTATGAAATGAACATTTATGATATGTTAAACCACAATGATTGCTCCCCATCTATAGAATAACAATTAATTTGATAGATTTTATCTTGTATAGGCGTTGCTAAGTTACTTGGATGTATACAAAAAAAGGGGCTGTAAATCGTTTGGTTGGGTAACAAGAAGATTAATATTCAATAATTAAAGATTAAATTCAACAATAAAAAGATTAATATTAAAAACTGATATTTGCTGTATTTTTATTATAAATTTGTATCAATATAAATTTGTAGCTATTTTCTTATAAATTTGTATTAAAAAATTCCTTTATAAAATTTTACACGTTTCTAAATTTTGCTTCACAATGATTTTTTTTTTTTTTTTTTTTTTTGTAGTTGAAATTAATACATTTGAAATATTGGGTACGATGTTAAAAAATGAAGCAGAAAAATTAGAGAAATGATCCAATTCCTATACTCGTCATATATGTAAATGCCTAATTTATTGATATTGAAAAACGTTTTATATTTCAAGAAAATCCCGCTATAGAAATTAAAAAGAAAGTTTATTTGCCCTTTAGAGATTTAAAAAAAGCAGACAGATGCCACGTGACTGAGATGAATAAAATTTTTGAATCTAGGGTGGAGTCCCTTGGATTAAAACTGAGAAAAGGTCGTTCTAAATACTTTTCTGCATTTAAATTTCATTTAATGAACTGCCACAATGTCTATCTCTTTTGTTTTAAATTTAGTATTCTATGAGATACTTTTATCAAAGCATTTAACACAAATATAACAGACTTAACTACGTCTTTATATATATATATATTTTTTACTTTTATATATATATATACTACGTCTTTATATCAATGAAATTATTCTGCTATAGAACCACACCTTAACTGAAAATTTATTTATCATTATTTCAGTTCATTTCTTCCAATGAGATTTTTATTTTTTAATTGCGAATATACAATTAGACGGCTCTTTAGATGAACTTTTGTTTTGAAATTAATTAAATATATTATGTTAAGACCAAGAATTACCCCTTAGATTGAAAATGTAATATCTTTAATTAAGAGATTAATTCTCCATATCCTTATAACTATTTTTTATTATTATTTTCTGAAAATGGACTCTTATATTGGCCCACAAAAATACACATATTTCTCTCATAGATACATTGGACATCTAAAAAAACTTTTTATTATACTTCGATCGCACTGTTCTTTTAAACGCGTTTAAATCCTAAACGCGAACTTTCATGCAAATGGTGAGTTAAGTAAGTCGGAATTGATTTAAATACGTTTCAGTTTATTTAGTTCCGTCTGTTTTCTTGTTATATTATTGTTAATATTTGTTAAAATACCTGAATCTAATCAAATAAACATAAGAGATGTAAAATTTGAAGAATGTTGAAACAGAAATGCTTATAAAATTATTAATTAATCATCAAAAAATTATGTTAGGATTAAGAAAAAATAGATTTGTCAAAAATAATCTTTGGTTTAGTATTCAATAGTACTTTTAATTACATCATTCATACTCCTACTTATTTTTCATACTCTTAATTAAATATGAATAAAATATCATACCCTTAATTATATATATATATAATACCATTTTGTTCTCTAAGCGTTTAAAAAACTATAGTAACTATAAAACTTTAAAAAATATTATATAATTTATATCAACCAACAATAAATAAGATTTTGAATAAAAATATTTTTTATATCAGTTTCAAGCATAAGGTGGCACTTACTCTGTTTTCTGCGTGCTGTTTAAGTCAAATCAAATTTAATTTTAAATTGATTGAAAAAGTTATAAATAGAGCAAACAGTGTTTTACCGCATTTAATTTTTAAGGTCTTTTAGTAATATTTAATGAGATACAAGATAAATTTAAAATAATATTTTTAAATAAGGTTTTGTAAAGTTGTATTTTGATTAGTAATACTTATTTTTATAGATAATATTACTAATTAAAATACTACATGTGAGTACTTATTTAAACATTTTTTTAATATACTTTTGATATATTCATATTTTTTTAACTGCTACCCAATTTTTCTATTTTTTAGATAGTTATAATTTTTTTCTTTCGAATTATTTATTTTTATTTTACTGCCGAAAATAAAAATGAGCGAATTATGGATACCGTAACTATTGCATAATATTTGTAATGATTCTATGTATATTATAGTTATATTATAGATATTCTATATCTCGCGTAGACATTTCAAAAGGTCGAAGATATCTATGAAATTGTGGTTCCAAGACTAAGAGAAATGCTTAAGTTAAAGTCGACACCTGAGTTTGTTGGTACATGTATTTCCAGAAAGTCACAAAGTTTTACATGTAAACGGTTAATTTTATAATCTCAGAATATTTATCTCTTGGTTTAGGACGTTTTCTTAACGTGAGCAATCTTTGTAAAACCCAATGTGGTTTTTAGCAGAAAGTTTAGGCACACATACTTCTATTGGGTATACCAGTAAAAAAATTGCGATGATTTTCAAGTACTCATCACCCGTAATTCAGTTTGTTATTTACTGTTTATAAAATATCCAGATATTTTGGCAATTTAAATCACACGTAATTGACAGACGAAATAGAATAAAATAAAAGATAAATTAAGTGAAAGGAGAGAAATGAAAATTTTTACCGTCAGCTTCTTGATAATCTTACTCAGTATTGGTTAAGTGACAATATATATGACTTTCGTTAACATTATTGTATTTTCTTAGTTACAGAACCTCCTAAAAGTAGTTATTAATTTGTGACATTTACTTATTCTAGGATCAATTTTGCACATGAAGGTTTATGTAACTAGGGATTATTTCTCAAAGAAAATGATGTTGCCTAAGTGACGATGAAAGAAAATTCATCCATATTGAGAACTTTTTCAATTTATCACTATATAACCCAATCTACCCATTGTGATATATACTTAGTTTGCTATTAGACCATTATATCTAATAAGGATATCTTAAGTATTTGAGAATTAATATTTTCAGTTTTATATTATTATATTATTTTGATTATGTTATCTAATATGTTAAAATCTAAACAAATTTCTTGAAACAATGGAAATTTTTTTCTGATACGAAACAAATTGTTTTCTAATGGAAGAATAATTTAAATGTTTTAGAGCACTATAGCGTAATTGTATAAAAATCTTCTTCAATATTGAATGAAATTTTCACAAGTAATTTTTGATCAAATAAATATCACTTTCAACTCATTTTTAATATACAACAGTAATGGAAACTTAATTGGGGAATACGAGAAGTATAGAGGTTTAAAGAAAAATTCTTACGGGTAAGTCTAAGTCATTTAATAACAATTAGGATCATTATTTGGGAGTTTTATTCTGCTAAGAGCTTATTTACTTTCTTTTACTTAAGGACTTGATTATTTTTTTAAAAAAAATTTCTTATTTTTTTACAGAGAATGTTAGTGAAATAAGTTTCACTTACTTAATTTCTCTAAGTTTTTATTATTTTATGTCTTTATTTCTGATTTTCTTATCCATCAATTAAAAGTTGCAGAACACAATTGAATACGCCTTATTTGTTAACCATAAATAATGAATTTTAAACCAACAGCTGAGTGGACAGCCACATCTGTCTCCAAACTTCTATATTAGATTCTACAAATGTTCAGTAATTTAAGCCCTCTGAGCACCTAACATCGAAGATCAGCCTCAGGTATACTGAGTTTTTCAACTGAATCAAATGTCAAGCATAGAGAAGAAATATAGGATTTTAGGAGAGTGTATTTTGCAGAAGAATTCGTGGCTTTATAGCTTGCAGTTATAGGCGTCAGATTAATAGAAATATCAAAAGCAAATTTTATATTCCTGGACGTTGTTTAATACGTCCATGCTGATAAATCCTATATAGATTAAAAATAATTGATTTTAGTGCTTTTAAATAGTTAAAACTTTAAGGGAATGCCCTACTTTAAAGATTAATGAACAAATGTCGGATAAGGGTCGTTAAGAAAAGAAAGAAAACTACACCAGGTTATTTATTGAAAACATAAATTACAAGAAGAAAAATAAGTCAAAGAAAAGTTAAAAAATAATGTAGCCCAACGTCTGCTAAACTTTTTGAGAAAGCTTTTACACATTATTAATAACCATGTAACTATTTTATTGTGTTATCACATAAATTTTCATACATACTTATACAAAATTTCTTACAAGATCTCATATGAGGAGGATTCAATTGTCAATTATAAAATATGAGAGATTTTGATGGAATTATGTAAATAAGAGTATAATGAAAGTTTTTATATGAAATTCATCTCTTCAAGAAATCATGTGATTATTAGTATTTTTTTTTGCCAGAAAAAATCAATTTTACAATAATTAAATTTGATTTTCTGTGGAAAAAGCTATATATATGTATATTGAAAATTATGCAAATTCTAATTTATATTTAATGATTTGTAAGAGGAAAACAATAAAAATTTGGCATGAAAACACTCTTGAAAATAAGGCAACTAAAAATCCCTAAACAAAATTTGCTACGGAGTGCTGAAAAACTGAATTTTTGGAGTCATTCCATTTTCAGATGTTGATCATTTTCCCTTTATTACATCAAGATTTTCCACTTGTGTCAGAAAATCAACACGCATTTTACTCCTGGTCACTTACTTTCCAGTTTAGTACTTGAAAAAGAGGATTTGTTTCGAAGTCCTTTTCTTGTTCTGAACTTTTTTATTAGTTCATGTTTTTATTAATCTTGTTTACCTTATTGGTTAACTAGATACGATAGAAGCAACGAGACTTTATTATATTGGTTATACAACACTATCGTTTGATATATGATAACGCGTAATGCTCGTAATCCTAGGGAAAAGCTATTAAAATAGTTGCGGAAGAAAAGAAATATTGTGACATGAATGTGTGTTATGGGAAAGAGTGCTGATCTAAGCGAATTTTCGTAGATTATTATATTGTCCAAAAGACTCAGAATAAACCTCTCCTAAACTATGCACATTGTCAACTGTTTGCGAGCAATTGTTAAGGGTACCTGTGAAAAGTGGATGAATGATGGTATGGTGGGTTGCATTTGCCGCTATTCTGGACGTCCACACTTCAGTAACGACATAGGAAATCAAAGGTGGTTTCGCTTGTAAAATAAGATTAGTGGCAGGCAGGTACTTATTTGACGACCGAATACACTATAGGTAAAGTAGAAGTGCTTCTAAACACACGAGTCAGATGTGTTTTTCACCATCTGTTGTTGATTTTATTTTACAAAGAGGAGCATCTTCAAGCATCTTAAGTCACAAATGATGTATGGAATTCCAGTACTGTGGTATCTGTTATTCTTCTCTCTGTAATTCCTACATTTTTAATTGGAGCTCACAAAGACAGCGAGGGAAACGACGATGAACCATGCAGTTTCAGAGATATTCATAGCAAAGTCTTCATACCATCGCAATCTTCCTTCTATCAAAGTCGCCTAGACAACACTTTATCCATGAAACAAGCTTGTAATTATGCTACACATTATGCTACGCATTCTTCGGGATAAACTACATTTCGTTTCTACTTTATCATGTGTTTCTCCTGACATCTAAGTGGGTTTATTGTCAAACTGTGAAAGTGGTCATAACATTTTGACACACACACACATATTGTAAATGGGTAGTCATTAGCAAGATATTTCTTAAATAACGCATTAAATCTCATTTGCTTAAATGAATTTATAAAAAAATTATATTCGTGATATTATAAGAAATAAAATTCAGTTCAGAGAAATTTAATAATGTTTTTAACAAGAACTCTCTCTTCATATCAGTTCAAAAGTTAAGTAGAGCAAATTATTTAAGAAAAACTTTGTTTTATTGATAATATTAAATACCCTTTATAATACTGATTAATTTCTTACATTTTTATTAAATGTATTTAATATTTTATAATGTGATAAATAGAGGGTAATTGTTCTTGATGATAGCAATTATTTCTCTGCTTATTTAATCTAAAAGTTGCCCTTCTTGTCTATTTATAATTTTTAAGGACAAGAGATTATTAAACTTTCAACCATCAATTCTAAAATTAAAAATTCATTTAGAAGAGAAATGTTTCTTTAATTTACAGATAACGAAAGCATTATGATATTAATGGGCAAATGCTCAAACTTGCCAAAATATTTCTGAATGATAAATTTTTCAGCATTAATTTTAATTCTTTAGCTAGCTAAAATAATTTAAATAGGCATTTTAAGCAATCAACAAATTTTCTTTTATTGATTTATCACAAATATAACACATTTGTTCATTTCACAATAGTAACATCATTAGTTTTTTTTTTTTTAAAAAAATTCAAAATTAATAATGAGTTAACAGTTTTTAAAAATGGTAAAAGTGGAATGGTGCGTGGGCATAGGGATAGGCCAAAGGATGGGGTACAGCATATGGAAGTGGTGCAACAACGGGAGCGTGTACTCCTGGGATGGCATACAAGGGCAAGGTGAATGGTGACGCAGGTGCCTTCAATTCAGTTGTTTCAACTACAGGAGCTTTGGGTGCCAATTCAGCCAATTCTGCGGCTTTCTCGGCTGTCTTCTTGTCAACACTGATATCACCAGAAGCTTGGAAGCCGATACCAGCTCCAGCTTTGTATTCTACCTTCCTGACGTCGCCATTGGGGTCGATGTAGCTGTAGCTCCCGGATACTGTACCGTCATCGTTGGATTTTTCTTCCCGCTTGTGGGAGCCTGCATCGTCTACGCTGTAAAGGAAGTTGTACTTGCCACCTTCATCTATTGTTAATTCAGCTTCACAGGCGACTGCTGCGATCAGGCAGAAAGCGACTCCCAAAGCAATCTGGAAAATATTTATTGAATATGAAATACATCGCCATTGGGATTATGAGTCAATATATTGAATGCAATAAACATCGTCATTGGGATTCTGAGTGAACATATATTGAATATGATGCTGTTACCAAATTAATCACCCAAGATTTTCCCGTAATGTTTAAAGCATTTTTTTTCGCAAATAATTAATTTTTTCTACACTGATCCATCTGATTTGCAAAGTGTCATCTTATATATCCTAAGCAGTTGTTGCACAAAACAGCATGCCGATATTTTAAGTAGCTGTCACTATATTTGTGAATTTTTTTTTAATTGAAGAGAAGCTATCAAGATTTGCAACTATTGATATTTTCTGTTGCTTAGAGAATTAATATTTTTGATAAAAAAAATGAAGAGTTGCATAGTCATAAAATATTAGAAATATTAAACAAAATTCATTAAAAAATACACAGAATTTAAATAATCATTTTTCATTTTACTATTTAGAAAAATTAAAAAAAAAAAACTATGCTTTTTCAATAAGACCAATTACTAACCTAAAGCTATTTAAAGTTCGTTTTAAATGCTATAAATTATAAAAATACCGCAAGTAATTTTTGTATACATTAGGGTGATAATTAAATTCTATTAAATATTTCAAAATAAAGAGGAATATGTAATTTGCAATAGTATAAATACTTTTAGACACTTGAAATTAATATCTGTATTTTTTCATTCAAAAAATAAATAAACAATCAAATATCTTCATAAATTGAAGTTTGAAAAATTATTCGTTTTAGCTAATGTTAACTCAATAAATTGTTGTAGTTTGCGTAATTCGAACATAAAAATTACAAAACAAATATAGAAAATTTTAATATATTTTGTGTGATAAGAAATAACAATATAATTTTTAAATATTTGAAAGTAGAAAATTGAAAATATAAGTTTTTATCATTCACAAGATAAAATTTCTGTTATAAACTTTTGTGGTAGTTAAATATAAATTTTTTTAATCAGATGAATTTTTTAAGCCTAAAATATCTTTGGTTAATATTAATTTACGTTGCTTATTAAAAGTAAATTTATAAAGGTAGTTTCAATTTCCCCATAAGAATTAAAAATAATATAAACATTTCTTTAAAAGCCTAAATGTTTAAAACACAGGACATTTCATTTCTGTTTCTGGAAACAGAATTATTCTTAGAGTTTCTCTTGAGAAATATTGCTAATTCAAGTAAATTATTAATATTTTTGCATTGCATTTAAAATTTTCCAAGCTTTTATATTAAACTCTTATGTGTTTAACCTGTTAAAAGTACTTTAAAACGTTTAATGATGTAAAATTGGGTAACATAGGATTTATAAAATTAATTTCTTTCAAATAAATGCATTTATATAAGATAATGATACTTCATACTATATTAACATGTCTAAATTATCTAATATTAATTTCCAATTATATTTATTCGTATAAAACTAAACATTATTTCCTGCTATTAAATTTAATGTAAATACATTAACACAGGAATTATTTTTTATTGTCAAATTAAAATTCAATCTGTGTTCTTTATGCTTATAAATTACGCACTACGTATTCTCCATACTTAAATGAAGGCAATATGTATATTCTTCATTCTCAAATTATATAGGAAAAGTTATTTAAGACGAAAATATCCACAAAATGAGTTTTCCTAGATAATTTTTTGTTGTAGCATTCGATATTTGCTTCCAATGGAAAATTCAATGTGTTTAAAGTTAATCATAATTTTTTTGTTTATATTCATACTACTAAATATATATATATATATAAAAGTAAAACTACAAAATAAAACTGGTAAACAAAGAAATTAACGCTTTGATATTTCAATATGTGGTTCATTTAATTATTTATTATGAAAGACAGGAGGGGGAAATATATATATATATATATATATACATCTATATATATATATATATATATATATATATATATATATATATATATATATATATATATATATGTATATATATATATATATATATATATATATATATATATATATATATATATATATATATATATATATATATATATATATATATATATATATATATATACACACACACATATATATATATATATATATATATATATATATATATATATATGTATGTATGTATATATAAATTCGCAGTATGTAGTATGATAATATATAAGTTTATTAATAGTATCGAATTGAAAACGATTTGTTTTTAAAATATCATTTTCTTGCAAGTATATTTGTATTAAATAAAAATTATTCAAAACTCAGTAATGGCTTAAAATTGCTTGAAGACGAAAAATGCTAGCAATTGTTGGTAAATCGAAGCAAACTTTATATATTCGTTATCATACTATCATTTGAGTAATTAATAATCACACTTTCGTTCGTTTCGTAGAAAAGGAAGGGATTTTGACTACCATTATGTATTTTTCTGGTCATACAATTCATTTCCAGATTGTTTCTTTGTAATGTATTGATGTACAATTCCAAGTTATTGCATAAAAACTGTACCATAAACTATTAACTGGGGTTATGTGTAAATAGGAAAAAATAATGTTATTATCTTACATAAGATATGATTTTAATGTAGTGTGATATTAAAAATAATTGACAATAAATTGGAAACATAAAGTACAAATAGTATTCATTTAGTTTTTGTTTAGTTGATATCTAACAACGATCAATCAATTTTATTTTTGTGAAAGTAATCAGATCTCGTATTTTTGTTGGTTTGTCACTATAATTTCCTACGCAAGAAAGCTAATTGGACTGAAACTTACATTTTAAAATAGATTCCAAACCACAATAAGAATTCATATCCAATGTGCAAACAGTTGACCCCAAAATTGGGTCACAAAGCAATTAACTGCTGACTAGGTATTTCGCAGGAGTAAAGATTCAAAAATAAACTTATTTGTAAACTATGAGTTGATTTCTTAGAAGCAATAGTTTTAATTACAAATATAAATTTCATTTTACAGGTTCTTGTTGCTATTAAGATTCGAACTTTTCTAAAACAATAGTGCTAGTATTAGTAGCATTTCAAAGTATAAAGTCATCTTGTATGTGACTTTGCAGCAGCTCTAGTCAAAATGCAAATGACAACAATTTTAGAAATTATAAATATTAAACATGGATAATGTATGGTTTTACATAAACTCAGCAATCTCAGTTATTTTTTGAAATTCAGTTAAGGAATTCCTGATAGTTTATGGTGGATATTTAACGTTTTTTAATAAAAAGTATCTGTTATACTGATATTGTGAATACCATTTTTTTTTGTTACTTTTCTAAATTTAAAAGTATGAATAAAATCTTGGCATGTTGCAAATGCTGAAAGATGCTTTTTTATTTCATCACAATTAATTCAAATATATGCTTTCAGTAAAGTTAACATAGGATGGCTTATTTGTTTTGATAGAAGGATTAAAAAAAAAAAGAGGAATTTTTTACAAAAATGGAAAATGTTTGTAATCGTCCTGTACAAGGTTTGTAAATATCCTAGTTGGAAGCACAATGCAAACTCTAACTATAAATGCAATATCTTTGTAATGGATTACATTAGAATGTCTTTTCAAATGTCATTTGGAAAGAATAATCTATCGAATTTGCAATAAATAGAGTAAGTCAGAAAGTATTGATAAATATTAAAAATTGTTATTTTAAGTTCAATACACTAAAAAAACTATGTTTTTAATGAAATAGCAAGATTTTTTTAATCTTTCTAGAGATTTTGCATAAAATATAATGAACAGAAAAATATTTTTTTGCAAAGTTTCAAAACTGCAGCTTTTGAAGTAATTAGATACAAATTTATAATATTATTCAATGAAGATTGACTGTTTTAATGTATTATGCTCAATGAAATATGATATAATATTTTATAATTAGAATTTTAGACATGATTAATAGTAAATACAAATATATACTTACGACTTTCATTTTGATTTGTTGTGTGGCTTTTTGCAGAAGAAGGCAAACAGAGGAAGTGTCTCGGTTGCGAGTGGGGATATCAGCAAGCATCTCCCTTTATATACGCTCCCAGAGATGGCCAACCAATAAAAAATTTGTTTTTTTACTTTTCAATATTAGTGACGAAATTATGTCAGAAATTGGAATCTGCTACACATCCGAAGGGATTCTTGGTATCTGAAGGTCGACCACTGTCCTTTTAGGAGTGGAGGCAATAAGATATTGATTCCACGTTCGAAATTTTTTTGTTAATCGTCGTAGCAGCAGCTACCTACACCTTGTTTGGATTTTTGTTTTTGAAGGCCGACAGTGTATTCTTACATCCCGCCGTTGTTTTAGAATGCGAGTGTGTTCCTCAGACGCCCTTGCCGCCGGGGATTATTCCAACGCCCCATCTTAAGAATTGTTCGAAGAACGCGAGTATATCGCTCTTTCTTTGTCTTGAAGAACGCATTGGATTGGCATTTGAGAAATTTCATCAGTTCAGCCCCGAAGCTAAGAATGCCGAGCCATTTCGCATCATTTGGAAAAACTAGACAATTTTAAAACCATAATTATAATGAATACTTCTGTTGTATTGTGTAAAGCTAATGGCAGCTTCATCATTAATAAAAAATTTTCGTTCTTGAAAAAGTTTAACAGTTAGGGTGTTAATAATTAATTCAAAAGAACTGCCTCTCTTCTAAACTAATAACCTGATAAATTTTAAAATATAATGAAATTTACATTACGAAGAGTTACTTAAATTATGTATTACTGAGTAGTAATACAGAAATTCTTTAAAATATTTGCAAAAACTGCAAAATGATTTATAATTTGAAATTGTTTTCAAAAGAATATATAAAGCAATATATTGTAAATCTTCATAAACCAAAACTATTGATTCTTCAGTTTGTTCCGTATTATGTCTAGAACTTTCAGGATATAATCTCGAAATGAATAAATAAATTCCTATTTTGCTTATCCGGAGTTGAACTAAGAACAGAATTTTAATTCTATGGAAGATTCGGTGTGTTTTTAGAAGTACTCTCTCTCTGTCACTTTTAAATTTCTCATCTATCTGAAGTTTAGATATTTGTCTAAAATTTCTAGAATTCATTCGAACAGTCTTGCTTATTTAAAAGAAATAACTGTTTTACTTGATTTTAACTGAGCATTTTTTCTTCTGATTGAAAGACCAGAGCTAGATCTTCAATACCTCAAAATGGTGGAATTACGTAAATGATTAAAAAAAATTAAGTTCAAGTGAGTTTCTCGCACAGTTTAAAAATTTCAAATCCATAATTAAAATTTGCTTATGCTTAATTAGAAAATTTATCATAAATTGTTCGCTTAAAATATAATTAAAATGCTTAAATTAAGTTGACTTTTGATAAAATTAGTTAGATATTAAAGGAATCACTTTAGTTATATTTGTGTAAAAAATGCTAAATTGATGTTGTTAATGGCATTATTATATAAAGCCAATAAGTGCTAATAATAGTTACTTGCGTAATGAAATTTTGTATGATTCCTTTCCTCAAACTAATAAACTATGCTGGTTAGTTTGCAATCAATAAATGAAAATTTTTCAAACATAAAATTTAAATTAAAAAATATTTATGAATGTCTGTGTTTCTCTCTCTTCTTAAGATCACTTGACACTCTAAATTATAGGACTTACAAATTTTGTGATAAAAAGTTTTTATTACATATAAAAACTGTAATAAGGTCTTCAGAAATTACTATTGAATATGCAATTTAAAAAATAAATAAGACATAAATTTTCATTGAAAAGAATAAACATTTTCGTATTTATGAATAACAACTAATGTATGCTTTGTATGCATAAAATTATATATGGATAAATAACATATATTTAATGACATAATATTATTATTGATATTTTTGCCTTAAAATATTTTTTATATTCTTTTGGTACTTGTTTCATTGGGAACACAATTAATTTTCTTAAAAATTGATGTATGTAATTACTAAGAAACCCGGTGGTTTAGTGATAGTGTTTTACGTTCCCAAGGCACAGGTCTGAGGTTCTATCCTTGGGCTGGACAAGGTTGACTCAGTTTTTCATCCCTTCAGTGGGTCGATAAGCTGAGTACCAAGCATGTTTGGTTACTAAACACTGCGGGTTTCACACTAGGCTAACCGGGACATATGCTTCGCCACCCTTGGGCCTCTCGGTCAAGAAAACAGAGATGGGCACTGTAAACCTTGTGGCCCAGAAGGACCGTCGTGCCAGATAATATAGTTTAGTTATATGTAATTACTTAAGAGGCATATATATATATATATATATATTCTCTAACAGAATTTATTATCTTATCTATTACATCTATTAATCACAAGATAATTCACACCTATGAATCACAAGATAATCAATTACGAATGAAGGGACTTTTACATATTCTATATTGATTGCCTTTAAATGAAATTTAATGAACTCTAATGAATTAAAAAATATTTATGATTTTTAAAGACAATTCAAATAAATGAAATCGCTTCAACTATATTTTCACGCATACCATTGATAAATCTTTTTATAAGCACCCAATTTGTTGTAAAATTTGATAACTTTGAATAACTTTTTTATTGAAGGTAAATAGTTTCTTAGGTTCATCTCAATCAACCAAATTTTCCTACTTGTTGAATCCAATTTTATTCTTTTCAAGAATATTAAGATTTAAACTAGGGGAAAAGTATATATTATTCTATTTATCATTGATATATATATATATATATATATATATATATATATATATATATATATATATATATATATATACATATACATATATATATATATATATATATATATATATATATATATATATATATATATATATATATATATATATATATATATATTTGATATTTTGTCCAATATGACATGATAAACATAAATTATCTTAAGGAATAGAATTTTTCTTTTCGATTTCTATAAAATCATTTTTAAAAAAATTCCAGCATTTCTTGGAATTTCTGCATTTTTGCTTATTGAAAATCATCACTAACATCAATATTTATATGAAGTAATCTTGTAAAAAATAAGAATTTATTTTTCTTTTAAAAAAAGATTGTTCGAAAAATGCAATTTAATTTGATGTATTATTATATTATCTTTGTGTTTCCGAATATAGTGAAATCTGTATAATTTCTACAAAAAAATTGCAGATTCAATAAATTGAAATTTTAAAAAGTTTGCAAAAATATTTTTCTTCTGTATCTATTCCGGCCTTAAAAGATTTTCGATTCAATCGTTCTGCGTAAAAATACTTGAAGAAACTTTTTTTTTCTTTGGCATTCAACTAACTCCACCAACGTTTATTACTTTTAATGAACATTTTAAGACGTTTATCTTCTTTTAATTACACCTTAAAACTAGGAAGGAGAAATTAAAAATTTCTCCTTTCTGTAAAATCCCGGAGATAAAAGGCTAAGCAGCTTAACTCACAATGCGGTGAAAGTGATTTTAAAATAATTATTTTTTCGATTTTAGTTTGGTATTATTAACACTATCTTTTTTCTGTAACATATTTCAAGTAATTTACAGTATTTAGCTTAAATACAATTTTAAGAAGAAAAACTAAAGACGATCAAAAACATAAAAGTCATTTTGGTATAAAACAGTTGACTCAGTTTTAACTGTAGAAAAAAAGATTACTTGAGGTATGGAATTGAAAATTTCAAAATGCTAATTCCAATCAGTCATACTGTTTATATTATCCAGTATTTTCCCAAAAATTTCAAATAGTTGAAAATGAAGAATAAATTAAGAATGTGAAGACTTGATAGAGAAAATTTTTTCAAGAAATGACAGTAAAGAATGTTCAAAAATAAACATATATTTTATTTAATTTTTAATTGTGTTTGCTTTATGGCTTTTATTTATATTTAATGCTGTATCTTCTTTACTAAACTTTTTGAAAGATGAACGAAACGATATTTTAATGACTTTTCTGCATATTTGTGTTATTAAGCTGCAGATTAAAGTTCGATCAGACTCAAATAAGAACGTTTCTCCAGCTTTTCTTTCTTTCTTTTTTCTTCTTTTAACTCACTTTTTCACAAGCGTAAAAAAGTGCGTTTAGAAACTTGAAGAATAGAATCAGGTGGCAACCTCATGCCTTTCGAATTAGGGGCTTATAATTATAATAGTGCTGTTTCTTAACGGGTGTAATGTCATAAATTTATTTCACTTATTAAAGTCCCATATTATATATAAATAATATATACAATTTATTTGTTAAAGTGATCTTATAAATAACCAATATATATCAAAGTGGTTATATATATATATTTTAAACAATAGCAATTAATATTGGTAATTTATATTTGTGCCACAAGAAAATTTTATAGTCTTTTTAAAATCTTAATCCGCGATATTTTTAGTTTTAAATTTTTTTTATATGTTTCTGATAAGTGGTCTCTGGGCACTGGGATTATTATCGCACTTCTGGGAAATAATTGTAACCTTGAGAAGGAGTACAATTCTGATCTTTAATTTCCTTTGATAATAATTAATAATGACCACGTTTGTTATTCTGTGTTTGAAAAATGAAAGAATAGTGACATAATAGAATGAAATAGAAAATTTTAATTGGCAAGATACCACTTTAAAAATTTTCTTTAAAATATTAGTGTTTATCTTTTGTTCTTTATTCAGTTTCAAGGTTTATTATGTGTGTGTTTCAAAGTTTATTATGTATAAGTCTTATGATTTTTTTTTTTATAAAAGTGAGTTTTCTGTTTTTTTACAAAACTTTCTTCTAATTTCTCTTATTTATTGCCGCTCCTTAGATTCTAGATGATCAGCCTAGTTATAATGGTTTTGATATTAAGCCATTTCTAAGCCTAACAAATCATAAGAATATGATGAAAACTTCTTCTACGTTTTGATTACAATAAAACATTGCATGTTAGATATTAAAGCAATCGTTTCCGTGGAAATATTGAACTAGCATTACACTGCTTATTTTTACTTACACAATTTAAGTTCATGCAGTTTAATTAAGGGCTCAATACATAAAAGTAAAACTCGTATTATATTCAATTGCACTTGACTAGTATTCTTCTATAAGGACTTAGAATGTTGAATTTAGTTATTCCTCTAGAGCAGGGATGGACAAATTACAGCCCGAGGGTCAACTCTGGCCCGCTGAAAGGTTTTATGCGGCCCGCGGATGAAATTTTAATTTGTTGGACAGACGGAAATTGAAAGGAAATCTGATTTATATATTATACATTCATCTTTTTTTCTACTTTGTTTAAATTTTCCACTTTATTTATTTATTCTTTCAAAGGATTGATGATCTTTTTGCTTTCTTTATTTTTATCCTACAAAATATAAATCGTCGGAAGTACCAAACACAAAACGGAAGTTCTTTGTTTATTATATTTATATTAATGTCTTACGCACAGAAAATCAGTGCTATGTTTACTTCATTTTATATAAGCAAACAAGTGTTTTCAAATATGAACTTTAGTGAGATTCATTTCAGAAGTAGACTGACAGATAAGCATTTATCTATATTCTTTAGAATCAGTACATTTCACTTTGAACTTCTATATAAGGAATTCCTACAAGAGAAATCACAATTTTACTCATCTTATTAATATATTTTTGTAAAAACTTAGATATTGTTTTTAAAATTCTTATTCTTGAAAAATATATCTTGGCCCACCAACATGTTTTTTTCTCCCCCAATTTTCACACCGCGTCCGAATAAGTTTGTCTAACCCTGCTCTAGAGTGTAACAATAATTTTTTTCTCAATAAAGAAACGTTCAGTGTAGTTACTCTTGTTTTGGGGTCGTTTTTTTTATTAAAATTTTGGATCTAATTTTGACCAATTTAGATTTTTACATTGATAAATTTAGAACATTATCTAGATTTTCGCCTTTTATTGGCTAGATTTTTTATATTTACAAAAATCTGGTATATATATATATATATATATATACATATATATATGTGTGTGTGTGTGTTTGTGTGTGTGTGTGTTTGTGTGTGTGTGTGTTTGTGTGTGTGTGTGTGTGTTTGTGTGTGTGTGTGTGTGTTTGTGTGTGTGTGTGTGTGTGTGTGTGTGTGTTTGTGTGTGTGTGTGTTTGTGTGTGTGTGTGTTTGTGTGTGTGTGTGTGTTTGTGTGTGTGTGTGTGTGTTTGTGTGTGTGTGTTTGTGTGTGTGTGTTTGTGTGTGTGTGTGTAGACTAAATCTTAAAGTAAACTAGTAAACTATTATGTTATGAAGTAGCTCAATTATGGAAGAAAATTTGGCAAAATCAGCATTAAAACTGCTAAAAATGTAATTCCTATTCAATTAAACAGAAAAAAGCCTTTTTAAAAAATAAATGTAAAGTTTAAAAAAAATTATGGATAGGGGAGAAATTGTATAATAAAAATAACGAAATATTTCTTTTTAACTTGCGTGTTCAAAATCAAAATAATATTTCTCTCAAAACATTATATTTCTTTATGAAAAATTAATTTGCTAGAATATTTTGATTACGAACTATTTGCAACTGCTATTAGGAGAAGGTGAGTTGGAAGTCTTGTGCATTGCTTAAATAATTTATTTTAGATGTTTTTCAAAAGTCGGAATATTTAATAATACTTCAACAACAGAAAATAAGTTGAAAGTAACACGGAATCTGTTCAAATAACGATAATATTTACAGAATAGGAAATATCTGATATAGTGCTTCATAAAATGAAATTAGTAAGTTTGAAAAGCTTGTAGTTTATGCAGAAACATTAGTTTCATATTCTTCCAAAACTGCAATTACGTTAAATTATGGTAAAAGACATGCAGTATTGAAAATTGCTATTATTTACAAAATGTATGAGGAACAAAATGCATGCTTTTGTAAAATCAAACATTTTATCCCACATTATTTGAAAAATTTTCAGTAATGATGTCTTTTTTCAGAAGGGATGAAAAGCAAAAATTCTACATATTGATGGATATTTTATTCTATTATATTATGTGAATAATATACAATTTTGTTAACATTTCTTTTATGAATTGATTTCATGCTAAAAAATAATGCTAACATTGATATTTGTGTGAAGACGTGCATAGTTTAAATTGCAGCTGAGTTGATTAGATGTATGAAGAAATTTTATTTTTTAAAAATGAATGTAACTCACTTATACTTAGAAATAACTTTTATTAAAAACATACAAAAAATAAAACCCTTTGAATTAAAAAAAATACATTGAACAACAATAATGACCAACTCGATCGTTTTTACCTGCTATCAGATAGACTCATTAGTACATCTTATATAATGAGATTTAACACGGTTACAGTTAAGTTATATAATGAGATTTAACATAGTTATAGTTAAGTTATATAATGAGACTAAGCACAGTTACAGTTAAGTTATATAATGAGATTAAGCACAGTTACAGTTAAATTTAATTTTTGTCTCATCATCAAAATATGATATTCAAAGATTACATCAATGTGGTCAAAATTGGTCAACTGCCAATAATATAATTATTTTTAGTAGCTTATTTTTTAGATCCTATCTAAAAGTATTAGCGACTGTAAATTGCTTTGATAGTTAATACTAATGTCTCCAATATATCTGCAAGTTAAAATATTACTTTATTTTATTGTATTTTTAAATAAGAAATCATTTTCAATAAAGAGTCACCGAAAAATAATCTTCTCTAGTATTTAAATGTGAATTTGAAAGATGCAATTTGTGCTTCATTAGTTTTAACCAATGAACTGAAAAACATATTTTCGATTACTTTAATTTTTTTGACACTATGTAGTGAACAGAAGGCTATTGTAAGAAATTTTAAAATTCACCATAACTAATGAAGGTTTTTTTAAAAATAAAACCTTCATTAATTAAAAGCAGGATATTTTTTAGATAATGAGACTGATTAATGAGTTACAAGGGATGAAACTAAGAATTGACTCAATCACTTACTGTGACAGACACATATGCAAAAGCAAGATACCCAACATCCATTTCCTGTTATCCAAAAATGGCTAGAATAGAGTCTGGAATCTTTTGCTCTGAACAACCCTTTCCTATCAATAGATTTACTACTTAAAGAAATCCTTAAAATATATATTACTGTTATTTTTAATAAAACACTTTTTTATAAAGTTCAAATTTTTTTTTGAATTCAGATTAGTAGAGGGAGTAGCATAATGAAAAAATTAACTAATGATTTCACAATAGAGTAGTATTAGTAGATTAATTAAGTGTTCTTGACATATTAGATAATTTGAAGATAAAATATTTTATAATATGATATTATTAAATAACTTTGATAATATGTTCTTTTTAAATAATTCTCACATCGAATTATGTGCTCAAAATTATAGATTCCACAATGTCAATTTGATTGCGATTAAGAAAGATAATAGTTAGAGGGTTTTACATTTATTTAATAATTTTCAATTATGATAGTTTATGCATGGAGTAACTGACTTCTATTTTTGTTTTTATTTTATTTAATTATCGCATCTAAAGAAGTTTGTTTAATTATTCTGAAATATGCTCTTTTATTTTGACTCACAGCATTTTACAAATTTGAATCTAAAACCAAAAGTTATGCTGTTAAAAGAATAAAATACATGTGTGACTTTTCTTTCTAAAAAAGCTGCAATGTAATGCTTCATATTGTAATATTTTTGCCAGATTAAGTTATACTTTTGTTTTAAACTCACTTTTTTTTATTTAAAATTTGAATCATTTTAAGAATGAAACTAGAGAAAGTAGAATGTTCTTATGGATAAATTCATAGATATGAGAGCTACAAAAACTATTAAAACAAGCTTTTGTGTGAAAAATATAACAGTTTTGAAACATGGATTAAAATATACATTTGTAACTCACAAGTATTTTAGAAATTTGATTTTTTGTTCTTTGTCATCAGTGAAGATGGTGTTGGTGATTTGGCTTGTTTGTTGCTCAATGATTATTCTTTGTGAACGAATGCTAATTAAATCTGGGGCTGCAGTTTAAAATGAATTTCAAACAAAAAGAAACAAAAATCCGATGTGGAAATCAATTTTTTGAATATTATCTTGTGTTGACTGTACGAAATATATGACTTTATGCAAAAGAAATGATCTTATGTAACATTATGCAAAATGTATACTCTTATGTTTAACTGTGTAAAATATATAATCTTATGTTTGATTGGGCAAAATATGTAATACTAAGTTTAAATAAATAAAATATGTAGTTTTATAATTAATTGTGTAAAATGTGTTATCTTAGATTATATAAAATATGCGTCTTTTGAATGATGTTTTACGCAAACATATGAATGTGACGGTAAAATTCATTTTTCCTAAATTTCATTTCATTGTAAAGAGTTCTTTAAATCACAATGGAATACACGTAAAAAGAAATGATTTTTACTTGCTTTTTTCATGAGTCAATGGCATATGAAAGAAACGTACAAATTAACAATGTATTGTAAAACTGGAATCATTATATCATTTAAAGTAATAACATTCTGATAATTATGATTAAAATTAAAGTTTTTACCTGACAATTTTTAGTCTATGAAACTAAAAAAAAAATGCTTAATGCTATATGAAAATTTTGATATCGTCTGAAAATTATGATGGTCATTCTAGAAGAGACTAAAGCTTCAAGCATCTTTGTCGATAAATTATTGAATTTGTTTTTATTTTGAGAGTAATTAACAGTTGCAGTTTATTCTAGCATTTTTTTGCTAAAATATATAAGTCGATGTCTGCATGAAATCCAGTCAGAAAGTATTTATTAAAGTCATCCAAGCCACGAATAAAAATTAAAATATATCCCCGCAGGACGATTAACCGCTTTCCAACTGCGTTTTTGTGAAAGTATTTCTTTTTAAATTAAAAGACTTCTGGGGTCCTCCAACTAGGTCAGGGTGTGGTCGAGCGACTCTTCTTCTTTCGAAGGTTGCGGGGTGATTGTGTTGATGATGTTGACAGTAATAACGGCGGAAATTTGAAGGTTATTTGGATTCGTTGCTATCAAACTGGTGCCTTCGTTCCTCCATATTAATTAGTTCTGACGGAAAGCAAGTTGTTGTTGAGTTTCCGTCTAAAGTATAACAGTAGCAAAATTTTACAAAAAGTTGCGCAAATATTGACAGAAATCAATGTTAATTGATAAGCATGTGACACATTAATTAATTAGTGAGATTACTTCAATTCCTTATAATAACCTACGGATTACGTAATGAAAGTATTTTCAGTTAGTGGTTTTCACTCGAACAGAGAAGGGTGAAATAAAATGTTTTAATCTAAAATAATCTAATCTTAATGTGAATTTAAAACTGTTTGCTGAAACTATTTGCTGATTAATTTATAATTTAAAATGGTATTTCAGAGTTTCATGAAAACATAAGATTGTTTCGTAATCAATTATTTTATAAACTTGAAAGTTTTATTTTTATAATATGAAAAGAGAAACTTTTTTATAAGTCTGTGATTTAGATTAAATAAAAGACAATCACCAAATTTTGTATCAGTGCAAAACATGTACGACATGTGCATTTGAAATATTTTAAAACGAACTGATGACAATTTTTAAGGATGAGCTAATATTTAGATGCAGTTAAAACTGTTCTAAAACTAAGATTGTGTTGAAGATGAATCTCATCATGGCTGACAATTCATATATACCAATTCAAGTATATGCCAATAAAGTATGATATTTGATCTTAAATCTCCGCTTAACAATAAAAAATACTTTAAAAATTTCTATTATTATTTGAATTTTTTGAAAAATCATTTGCTTGAAAAGTCATTTGGCTTGGCTTCTCGTCAATTGGTTCGTTATTATTATTATTTTTTTAAAAAAATCTTGTCTCCTGAAAAAACAGCAGTTCAAATGGTTCGTTGCGAGTAATGAGTCTTACTAAAAATGCTTTATTATCAATGATTAAACATTTATTTAATCTGAATCTGGTTGGAATTTGAATAAATGAAACTAGGAATGTAATAGAAGATCAAAATGACAAATATTATTATTTTTGGACATTTGTTATTTACCATTATTATAATAATTTGTATCATAATTTTATTTCATGTACCGAAATTTCAACAAAAATTAATGACTGCAAATAACAGTTCCTTGGAACCTTTTAAGCTTAAGCATAATTAATGATGTGTTTGCGTAATTACTTCGCTATTTCGCACTCCTCGTCTATTTTTCGATTATTTTTGACTTAACCGAGTGTTATAAAAGTCAATATTGTAAATTTTTTGTGAATTGATTCAGTTAATAGCGAAAAACAAATCTTGAGTTTGATTTATTTGATAAGATGCAATAAGATGTTTTCGTATTCCTACAGTTTAAATACTAACTTTATTTTCCAATATTTGAAACTAGAAAGTTCGATAAAAGAAAATTAGTATTTAGCGGCTTTATAAAAATGAAATGAACCTATAATGCATTTTAAGGTTAAAAGATCTTAGGCGGAAATGTAATGCAGTTTCAGAAATTTGCTTTGAAAATAATGTGGTGAATGTTTTCGGAAATAAATTTATACATTCTATTATGTTATGTTACAATGTTTTTTTTTTTTTTTTTTTTTTGTATACGTTTTGAGATATTTCAAACAGATCCGAGCTCATATTCTGGGACAAAAATCGAGAAATTTAGACTTACGTTAAGAACGGTTTATCAAGTTATTTGGTGGCTTGACAACCATTTGGCGAGATCCTTGGCGACTTAGCGAGATTCTTGGCAACTACTTTTCGAGATATGGCAAGACAAATATAGTTCTTGAGATTTAAACCACTTAAGCTCTAGGGCCGTTATTGAGCGAGATGGTCTGGAATCTTCCAGAACCTTGGAGCTTTCTCGCCAAGTATGCTATATTACGGTTCCATGGACTTAGTCAGATTTTAGTTTCCAGTGGCAGTGATAAGCTAGTGAATACGAGCTGTCTGTCTAAAGTATTTGAAGACCTGTGTTTTTGGGAGCTATTTACCGTTAAATCAGTTGAATTGATACTGTATAATTGTGATTCATAAATGCTGTAACTGCTGGGTATTTCCAGCATCTTTTAGAAAGGTCTACATATAAAATTCCAGTGATTGTTAAGAGTTTATTTTATCGACTGTCAATCAACACAAACCTCGAAGCTCGGTACTGTATTGCAATTTCAGAAATTTGCTTTGAAAATAATGTAACGAATGTTCTCGAAAATAAATTTATACATTCTACTATGAAAAAATTAACTTTAATTATTATAATTTTGTTGGAAGAATATATTTTATACTAATATAATTTATATATTTTGTTTTAAACCTATGTGTATGTTTGGGCAAAGCAATACGACGGATTCTGGTTTATATTACAAAACAGTAAATACCGAACGCAAAAGATAGTGAAAAACGGAATAAAAATAGTATAGCTGTTTTCTTAAATTAATAAGTTTTTATTAATATTAAGTCAAAATTACTTATTAACTCTTATATTATATATTTATTAACCCTGTCGCAGTTTCCACGGGCAACTCATAGTAAAATTCATTCATCCAATGATTTTTGAGGGCATTTTCTTCCTTTATTAAGGAGTCTTTGAAATAAATTAAATACGGTATTCAACGTTTAATTTAGATTTTGACCAACAGATGTCGTCAATTGTTCATTAAATTACAGCATGTTAAATATATATTTGGTATTTTTCTCTCTTAGCTTCTCTATATTGTTGCATTCTTTTGAATCAGAAATGGCTGCTAGGAAACAATGAACGATTAACAGAGTAAATTTCTAGAAGTACTGTGAGAGTTTTGGTTGTAATACAGATTTTTCGATGATAAAGAAATATTTTATTCTCAATATATTATATTTACTAAAATTTTTAAAAAATTTATTTTTTTTATATTTATTGTATAATGGATAAAAATTAACTATAATTCACTTGAAGTTTATTAAATTTTTTTTGTGATAACATCCAAAATTCATTTTCTGACATCTTCACATGATAAAAAGTCTCTTCTAGAAAGACAATATCAGTGTCAATTCTCCAATATATGTAGATTTAAAAGATGCAAAAAAAAAAAAAAAAAAGATTTGTGTTATTAAATTGAGAAGTAAGAATCATATAATTATGAAAAGCCATAGCTATAGTCAGAAAAAATCTTAGAAAATGTAGATTTTTATTTAATGTCTTAAACTTTTTCCCTAAAGTAAGAAAGTGATATATATTTTTAATAATTTTTATGCACTGAATTCGAAGTATAAATTAAAATTTAATTGCGATAAAATGTTATTTACATAACTTTGATAAAGATCAGGCTGTAATTTTTATCATCAGCTCAGTGTGTATGGAAGATAATGAAATATTTATCATGGATTTGTAAGAATAAGTTCCACACCCATATACTACTGGGTGTGAAAGTTATTCTTACAAATCTTATCACACCAGGAGGTAGAAATTTGTTTATACATGTTTTGGCGTAGTATATTGTAGGTGGACCCTTTCAAAATGAAGTTTATAGAATTGTTTTAAATCCATTCACAGCGACTATAGGCTGGTTCTGTCATAGCAAAGCGTGTTAAATACATGTTGCAAAACTTCAGCATTTCTTAAATCTGACAGCTAAGAATATACAGCTCTACTATACTCTACACGACAGAGCTCATGCCTACATTGGCTTCACTGTTCGACAGTTGTGGTGAGACAAGAAAATTCTTTAACTTCACTTCTCGTGGAAATTCAGAATTCATTATCATCAGTTAAAAGTCTCCTACGTGATAAAAAAATGTTCCTAGTTGTGTCCAGTTTAATTTGTCATTAGTTTGATCCAAAAATTTAATCGTTTTATAAAGGTCTTAAACCTTATTTTGCATGGTCCTGTTATATTTATAGTGGTAGTAGCTCTAATGATTCCTCTGTTTTTCGTCAGATTAGCAAAGTGAAGCACCCCTTGTCCTTGGTCATGTTGTAGGCATGACCGGGAGAGTGATTTATCTCACTGGGTTGTTGGAACTCTGTAGGTTGAGGTAGAATCCTGTAATAACCATTTTCTAGGAGAATTGGGTTGGGGACGTGTCCACGTTAATTTTTGAAGTCCAATGTTCTTATACTGAGTAGATGTGAAAACCAGGGTGCTAGGTCATATGTCATCTTATCATTTGATCTTGCTGAACCAAAAAGCTCAACCATTTAGCTCTTTTGACATTAGCAGGAAAAGATAATTATGTTGAACGGTTTTATGAGCATGATTTTTATTTGTAAGGAGGAAGTGTAAACTGTGAGGCAAGAAAAGGGTTATTTTATAGGGATTCATAAGGGAAACCGAGTTTAGAAAGATATAAATTTAACATAAAATAAATAATCCTTTATTATTCATTCATATTTAATTAATTTAACTAATTTCTTCAGTCGGGTCCCCGCACATGTTAACATCG
Source organism: Latrodectus elegans (assembly GCA_030067965.1). Taxonomy (NCBI): domain Eukaryota; kingdom Metazoa; phylum Arthropoda; class Arachnida; order Araneae; family Theridiidae; genus Latrodectus; species Latrodectus elegans. The sequence goes on along the minus strand of CM057810.1, from coordinate 72,550,672 downwards.
AGGGAAATGAACAGGTGAAGGAGGCTAGGAATATCATTCTCCCTCCCATGAGACAGCCACTTGCTTCGATGCAAACGTCCCAAGGCATAATCTCTGCGGGGGACTGCGGAAAAAACAGTGCCTACCGGAGCTTAATCCTGATATAACCACTACCATCAGCAGAATATGGACTGGGCACATGAAAGGTATGAAAATCAAGCCCGACGGATCTAGAGCCTAAGCATAATGCAGGTACTGCACAGGAGTTCCACTGGATACGAGGCATCTCTGTTGCCTCGATCCTCTTTAAAATGGACTCCAACTGCTGTCATGACACCCTCTATACCGAAAAAGCTGAAGATGTGGCTAGGGCAGTGCTCCATGCCTTTGATCCCAAATGACTTGTCTTTTTTACCTTTTTTTTCTTTTTTTCTTTTTGCACTTGTCACACGACAACAACAACTTCAGAAAAAAAAAATTCTTTACGATGGAAAATTTAGATATATGATCTTATTTGTGATTGAAATGGGCAAAAGCAAAGGATTAGAAATCAAAACACAATATATTATCTTTTATTCTACAACAATGAATAGAACATAAATATATAACAAATTACACAAGTGTTTTTATATTTACACAAACATCCAGCTTTCCATAGATGAAAAACACCGACATAATAAGAAACAATATTAATTTCTTCATGATGACTAGATGAAAATCAGCTTGTTCCTGTAAACTTTGCAGATTATATATTTTGTAAGGATAAACAAATTGAACTATCTGTACAAATGAAAAAAAATGTTCATAACTTACATTTGACTAAAATAATAAACATTGGTGAATAATCGAATCTGACAAATTTTTTAAGAGAGTATTAAAACAATCTAAAATATATTAAATTTATATAATAAATGGTTTCCTACTAAATGTGTGGGTTCAGATAAAGGTTAATACATAATGAATTTTTAATTTTAGAAATGTATAAAATATTCGGGAATATGCACACATATGTTACAAAAATGAATCAAATATCACCATAAAGTCAATAAGCTATCTATACAGGTGCACAAATAACGCGAGTATATATATAATATATATATATATATATATATATATATATATATATATATATATCATCACATATACAATAAATGTTGAGGTCAATTATGACAATGTGGTATTTTAAAATAATTTTAAATGTGCAGACATTTATATTTTTACTTTACTCTTAAATTTAAGAAACACTTTTTGGTATGCAAAAGTATGTTTATCCAAGCAACATCACATCGAGTTAAATTTGCGTGAAAGTGAATTTAGGAGTTAGAAATCTGCAAAAATGTGTTTATGATAGAAACTGTAATCAAAGAGATATCAAACTGCTATTTTTAAGCAAAATAAAAATCTTAAAATTTGTTATTTATTGCCTTCTTATAATTTTTTTAGCTTTTGTGTTAAAATTTAATGAAATAATCTGAAAAACATAACTGTCTTTTAAAATTTAAACTTAGATTTTGTTTCTGAATTTAATTACTCTCTTATAAATATTACTATTACTACTGTAATATCTGATTTCTGATGGTAATGTTTTGAATATACTTAAAATAATTATCTTCTAGAAATATTTTGTGCTACCTTAAATGGATAGTTTAAGTAAAAAGGAATTGAGAATAATTACTTATTCTTAATTTCACAGAGAATAATTTTCAGCAAACATTGTTACGAATAAGATCAGAAATAACAGTTTTTTTTTAATCTCAAAGATAACAAGTTTAGTATAAGTATGCTTGTTATTTTGATTTACACATGGAATAAAACATGAACTCTTTGAAAAATATGCCGAGAGATTATGTTTGTATAGAAAGGTGCTCATATGTCGTTTAAATGCGTAGCAATTTTAATTCCATCAAATATGATATACAACACTTTATGATTTTTTACAAAATATTCACAATTGCAGCACTACATTTCTATGATTATATATATGTATGAAAACATTGAAGAAGTTCATCCATATATTAGAACAGTTTAAAGAAATAATACAGAAACATTAGGAAAGTTAACATATAATTATTGCTAAAGAAGCAATAATTTATTTGATCAGTCTTTTCTGCTTAGACACTCTTATGCTGTGAAAAGCTTTTGTTGAGAAAGCTTATGCTGCGGAAATCTATATTAGAAGCAATAGTTTATTTTACCATTCTTCAGCTCTAAAAGCGCTAAGAAATTTATACAGCAAAATTTGGGAAAGCTTGCATTTAAAGCAATGACTTATTTGATCACTTTTATGCTTAGACACGCTTGAAAATTTATACTGTGAAAACTGGCAAAAGCTTGCAATTGATGCAGTAATTTATTTGATCACTCTTTAACTAAGATAAGTTTAGAACTGTATGTTGTGAAAACTGATAAAAGTTAGCATTTATAGCAATAATTTATTTGATCACGGCTGAAATTATATTCTGTAAAAATTATATAAAGTTTTTACATTTGAAACTTGAATTCCTTTGATTATTTCTTTTGATTAGATGCTACTGCTTAAAGATTTTTTCTCTAAAAATTCTGGAAAATGTATCATTTTATTAAAATCCATATATTAAAATATAATATTATGCATTTATAATGAAAATATATTAATTACTTTTGTTGGAAATATCAATAAACTCTTTAGTTGTAAGGATTTTTGGAAGTTTGTCAGGGTACATTCGGTATAATTTCATTAATAGGTGGTTAATAGTAAACTCTCTTGGAATTATATTGTGCATTAAAATGTTTATCTAATGACCTGTATTATGGCTGTGAAATCATTACAACTATATCGGTATTTAATATCAAAGGCATATATGCTCGATAATATCTTTTAGATTAAGTAATACCCAACTAAAAGTTTTGTCTTGTAATTTCATTTTTGTATTTCTTATTTCGACGAACATTTAATTTTAAATATTAAACCTTATTGAATTTTTCATCATTTTGTTTCAGTAAACGAATTAGATTAAAAAATTAATGTTACCAGGAACTAAATTAGAAAAAAATACTAACATGTTGTTGTTACTAATCCTAAATTTTCTAGGTTTGCTAAACAACCACTATAAATCCAAATGTATACAAAACAGCTAAAAACAATAGAAGAAAATAAAGGACCTCATCTTTTTTAAAATCCAAACAAACTAAAATACGAGCCAGGGTCATCCTGTCAGCTAATGGTACTCAGGGAAAATCTTCTGTCCCTGCTAGAAAATGAGTGCTCTGACATGGCCACACAGAAAGCTCGAGAAAATTGTTTGATATTTTACTTTAAGTGATATAAATATAGTTTAATAAGAATTAAAAGAAAAAAAGCATTAAGCATATTAGAAAGAAAGTCATGAATTTTGTAGATATACAAAACAGTTTCACACAAGATCGAAGAGAGTATTAAAAAAGTATGGAATTTTTAGAGAAATAAAAATGCATAACGACAAAAATGTTAAAATTTCGCCGAATTTTTATTACTTAATCTATAATGTTTTTAACACTGATTAAGCTTTTCTTAATAATGATTCAATCATTTATCTAAAAACAAGAATGTTCCATCAACGTTTTTGGTAAAATAGCAATATTTTGGTCTAAAAGGATTATTATTATTTTTTTTAATTGAAATATTAGTAGTAAATGAAACTGCATGCAATAAATATGTTACTGGTATGAAGTATTTTCTTAAATGAATAAAAAATTAATATTTGGCAATTAAATACTTGATAACAGTTGAAAAATTTTAATTCCTGTTGTAAAATACTTTAACTGTGATAATAAGTAATATTAGAAATTTACCCAAAATATAAACAACAAGGAAATTAGTTATACTCTTCGATCAGAAGAAAGAACTTTATAAAAACTGCTCACAAAGATCACTCACAAGTGAATCTCCTTAAAGAAATCAGAAGAGGTTTGAACAAATAAGAAGAATTTTACTCCTGGAAGTTTTTTTTTTAATTAAATTAAGATCGATTGAAATTCTTTTTAGTAAGTAGATTAATGACGTAATTTTTTTTTGGGAAGAGGAGGGTCAATTAATCACATTTTTTCCAAGTGAAGGAATTTTGTATTCTTATTTTCTTTAATATCCATGTAATTCTAAACTATTGATAATTTGAATACATTTTTCCATCATTTATAATTACGCTGAATAATTAATATTTCGTTAGAAGAAATTGAGGAAAATGTAGTAGAAGAATGTGTTTCAAGAGAGAAAAGTATCGTGTGAAAATCAATAATTTAAGTTGGAAGTACTTATTTTTCGGAATTAAAATAAATTTCCTAAGATATATTCGGAAGTTTTATTAGTGCAGTGTATTAATTTCTGAAGAGTAGTAGAGGATTATTATTAATAATTTGAAATCAAATAATTTATATTTAAATAGTTAAAAATAAGTAAATCTGTTTTAGTTCTAATATCTAATTTTTAATATTTGTAATTCAAATCAGCAACTGTTTCATAGTCGTATTTTTTTTTTGACAAAAAGATGTACCATCGTAAAAATTTGATGACATTTTATTCTTTTATTTTAATAAGAATTTTAAATTTTATTTTTGATACATTTTTAATTTATGAATAACTTTATGAATGCAATCAATTTCCTTTTAATTTTAAGTAAAAAATAAACTTTATTTTTCATAAAATTAAATAAAAAAATAAGAAGTATAAATTAAAAAAATGTATCAACTACTTGCAAAATACTTCTTAAGAAATAATAAGATATTTTTATAATAAGTCTTAGAAATATACCGATGTTATAAATTATGTTCACAACTTTTTTTGTGTGACGTAAAATAATGACGTATAAAGAAAAATTTTTAAACGGTGAACAGTTTTATATCAGTGCATTCAAAAAGAGACACTTGTAGAAATTATATAAAAGGTTAATTTTTTGTTTTATATTAATAAGTGAAAGCGGTGTCACGGTATATACTAATTTTTTGCACATCGAGCTAATTCCGGATCTTGGAAGTCAACTTTGAAACAACTAGCATGCTGAAGCGTGTGAAGTAATGTCGAAAAAACTCATTTGTGCACAGCTGTTTTAGATTATTGACTTGGATGCCTTACTCTTCGAATTCACAGATTCAACTGTCTACGGGATTTGAAATTATAAAACAGAAATCTTGGCACATTTAACACATGGTCGTATCTTGATATGGATCCGGTGGGGAACCAGACTTAGTATTATAGTTAGTTGACCTGAATGCCCACGTGGACAAATCGTTATTGGAATTCAAACTGACGTGTCTGGTGAAGTGGAACTTGCAGGTTAGCAGTTTCCAGAAAGCCCTTTTGAAAGTTTTATTAAAAACCGTGTAGATGACAGGGTTGATAGTTGAGGATACATACCCCAACCATTGGAACAATGTGGCAAGATAAGGATGGAAGTCATCTTGGTCCATGTAAACCAATAAAACGTTTAGAATGAAGAATGGCGTCCAGCACACCACGAAGCAGGAAAACACAATACCAAGAACTTTTGACGCTTTCTGCTCATTCATCACTTGATTCCTTACCATACCCGGAACAAGCTGCTGCTGAGTAGAATTTCGATTGTGTTGTCCGTGGCTGCTTTGACCGCCAATCCGAGCTCTTACGAAGCCCTGAGCAGAGGAAGGTCGGCTCATCTGGGGATTCAGAAGACCTCGGTTGTCTCCGCAAACAGTATCCGATGCTTGACACCTTCCACAATGCTGACACGTACTTGGTGCGGAATGGTGTACATTGCCATTGCGAGTAGAACTATCTGATGGCGAACTAGGTGACGATCTGCGACCTCTCCGAATGAATGGTACTCTTCTAGTAGGCTTATCGGCAAGAAACTTGGCTTTCCTTTGAAGAAGGCGAACTGTAAGTATATAAGTGACGACCATGATTACCATGGGCACATAAAAAGCGAACATGGAACCGAAAAGGAAGAAGAATTTGTTATTGATAGCACAGCTGCCTGGAGTGGGTTGTATATTTCTAGGATCATACATGGCTAAAACAGTTATGGGACTAGTAATCGCCATCGATACTAGCCATACGAGTACAATCTTTACCATCACTATCTTTTTAGAACTCGAGCGTGTCTTCAAAGGGTTTCGAATTCCAAGGTAACGCCCTAATGATATGAAACACATGTGCATAATAGATGATGAGCAGCTCAGCACATCACATGTTACCCATACACTACAAATGGGCCAGTCGAAAGGCCAGTAACCTGAAATATAAAATAATAATGAATTTGAATCTAGAAATGCTCGTTACATAGCATTTTACAAATTAAAGTATCCTATATATCCAATATTTGAATATCTCACATAAAATGCTTTTATAAGAGAGTTTTCTTTCTAAAATAATTTATAATTTTTATAAATTTGTGTTACAGATTTTTTTTTTAAATAATAATACCCTCTCTCTCTTTTAATAAACATATTCTAATTTTATTCGTATACCTATTTAATTATTTTATCATTGTACTATTTCGGGTAACTAACAACATTCTTTAATGTTCAAAATAATCTCACTTTTATGTTGCGTATTTAATTATTTATTTTCGTGGGAGATCGTTTGAAAATAGTATACTGTTTCTCACTGTTTATGCAAATAAATTGCTTGATTTATTAAAATATATTAAGGATGTAGTGCTTAAAATCTAAATTTGAAAAGATTTTGCGCTCACATTTTCTTTATTTTTCACTCTTGTTCTTAAATCTTTAAGCCAAAACAAAATGAAAAACATTTTATCTTATTATTTTAATATTATTTAAAAATTTAATTTTTAATATACTTTAAAAATTTTTATTGTCACCAAAATTTTATATAGTTATATATCGGCATCACAAATTCTACAGTATTTTGGAGGAAATAATAATATAAAACAGAAACTATTTGATAAATTTCTGTGTTTATTAATTTTTTTCAACAAATAATTATAGTTACCTTATTGCAAAAGTAATTATATAAATAAAGTAACTTTGCTAAATCAGTGTTTTTAAAAAGAAACATTAGCTATTAATGGTTGATTGAAAGATTAAAAAACTAGCAGATACATATTAGCACCCCATGAGTAGAAATACGAGATTAAAAATGTATCGATATATCCTAAAACATCAGATAGGTAACGGCAGTCACTTAAAATACCAAGAATGCGAACAAGAATTAAGTCATAAATCCATTAACGCATATTAACTTTTTAATTGGATTAAATCAAATGCATACTTGTAATGTCCGTTTTGAACTCTTAAAACAAATATGGCTATTGTGATTGTGATGCAAAACATATTACCCGAAAAGGTGACTCTTATAATCTGCACACCGCTATGCTTGCAACACTACGATTAATGCTTAGGTTTGGCATTAATCATATTGTTGTAGCTATAACGATAAGCGTATCAGAAATGCGATCACGTGCTGCTAGAACATCGCAGCAGCATGTTTTAACTTATCACCAGTTGTCTAACAAACGGTCCTGTTTCTTGATTCAAAGTTTGTGACACAGTTGGAAGGTCTCTAAAGTTATGTAAATGACATTTATATTCATAGCTGTTAGTGAATGGCTATCATATGAACCCATCGATATTAAATTCCATTTGCTTAAGATCAAATGACTCTCGACAAGGAACAAAGAATTAGGAAAATTCCTGATTTCTGAAAGGAACTTCTATAAAAATCTGGCATGTATTGGTAAGCATTTAACTTCTTAGACGAGGGGGGAATGACATTAACTTCCTTATCAGAAAATAACCTTATATGGAATTTTTATATCGGAAATCTGTTGTAAGGCCTCTTCTCATACATATACTATGAGTATCTCAAGTGCTATCAGATAATTATTTTTATACCATAGCATGTTCTATTTCTTATCAAATTTTATTCGCTTGGCATAACTGTATGAATTTCTGTAACAATATAAATTGCAAATAGTGCATATTTTGCATGAAAATGTGAATATCTACTGTTTAACTCTTTGTCAACCATAATAACCGTCTTATATTTTTGTGACAAATTTTAGCTTGGTTAGAAGTTTATCATTACAATGTTTATAAATTTTACTATAAGTGTAGAAATGTAAAGAAATGAATTGAGAGTAAATTTTTATAAAAATATTTTTATTTATACATTAAATCTCGTGCACAAAGCGTATGCAATTTCAAAATGATTTCAAACGTATTAATTGTTCTTTGAAAATTATAAAATGATTTATTAGCAAATCTTAATTTTTAGCATTATTAGTACAGTTAAAGTACATATAAATAACATTTTTCATAAAAAAAATTCCATGTTATTGCTCACAGGTGGGGTTTAAATAAAAAGGTGTGGTCGTAATTTTCATATTTTATATTTTATTTTTCAATAATTTTCATATTTTTTCATATTTTGCTATGGCATCGTTAACTGAATGATGTAATGTTATCATTAGCTGAAAATTATCGCAGAAAAAGCAACTGAAAATATTGCTTGTAATATCATCTGTCTTTGATATTTTAAAATTCTTCTGACAATAAATGATCTTTATATGTAAGAAATATATTTAACTTTACTGCTCATCATTAGTGATAACAATTTGGAGCTAATTTTATTCCGATTCTTTGAATAATAGTAAAATTACTAATTTTTGACATCCACATACGTACGCAAACAAACATTATGTTTGCTACAAATTCAATTTAATAATTTTCAGTTAAAAAAATCAATTATATATATGTAATTTAATTAGTTCGAAATTTTAAGACACTATTGCAATTTTATTCATACAAAATAGAAAATGTTCAATTAACTTACTAAACTAAATTTTATTAACTGTATGTTTCTTTTTTAAATTTATACTTGCCTTTCAACTGAAAAAGTTCACTATAAGATAATTCTTATTGTATTTTTGCTTCAGTATACATTCGTTTAGCTATATATGCACTCATTTATATTTAAACAATGATTTCTTAATAGTATTTTGTCTCAAAGCTTTGCTTTATTTAAAATCTTAATATTATTAATGCTTTAAATTTAATTTATCCAAGAAAAAAGAGAAATATTTCCGTAATGGAAAAAATCATTTTTGATGAAAAGATATCAATCATGTATGTTTTAAAATAATTAAATTAGGGTAGCTTGTTTCTAAATGCAATTAAAAATGCATTATTAATTATTATCTGGACTTAAATTTCTTAGAAATAATTTTACTCATACAAAAATGTCTAAAATCAAATTGAAGAAAAAAATTTAAAAATAAATAATATTTTTATAATAAATGATAATATATAAAATAACACATTGTTTGCATTTAAAATCTAATGTAAAAAATTATGGTAAATGTATTCGCTTTCTTTTCCATTTATTATTTAAGAATATATAAAAAAATTGAGAATGATTCATTAGTTATTTTAATATCTAGTAGATGGCACCACGATGCATTTTAAGACTTAAATACTTCCTCAATTTAAGCAATGGATCAGACAGCGCCATATTAATTTTTCAACAAGAAATAAAACAATTAAAATATATGTATATAAAATTGAAAAATTAGGTTGTAACTATTTCTTTTATGCGAATGCGTTCTAAATTTTTATATATTTAAAATTTAGAACGACAATGCCAATCTTTAATATTTTCTAAAATCTCTTTCTCTTCATTTTTTAGAATGATTTCGGTTTCGATAATTTTTTTTTTTTAATTTCTTTTGTAAATTTCCTTCTCTTGTTTAAATCTTATCCTTTCAAAAGTTGAAACATTTAAACTTTGTATTTTTGAATTAATATGATGTTTATAATATACAAACGAATGAAAATCTTCAAGAGATGATATCGTGAGAATAATTTTAAAAATAAAAAGATGAATGCGAAAATAAATAATTTTTTATAAAGTGGAAGTAAACTCTTATACCAATTTATAAATTGAAATGATGATTTCATAACAAAAAATATTGTACACAATGAAAATGAACATACAATTAAAATGATTCAATGGCGATTAATTATGAAACAATTTTTTTTATAAATTTCATCTAAGCAAAACAATTATAGTTTTTTTTCTTCAAAAAGATTTTCTCCTAAGAACATATCTTCTCAATAGAATTTCAAAACAAAAATCTAAATAATGAATTATCGTAAATAAAATGATTGAGTTTCTTCAGGAAAGAAATCTTATCTCATTATTAAATGCTGAATATAAATATGCAACTGGAAATTACGCTGGCTTATAGATTATATGGCTTAAGAACTTTCATAATCATCAAAGTTCAATAAAATCGTTTGCTTTTATACTATGAGCTATTACGGTTTTAGTATGTTGGTTACTCATTAATAAATGTAGCTGTTTCTATTTATGCGTATTTAAAAAAAATTCAAAATTAATGTGTGCATCATTTAATACATAATTTTTAATTCTGCGCATCACATCCGCACAAGTGATTAATTACTTGTTGACCTATAAAAAGTTGTAAAACATTCCATTATATGAATACTACCAGGAGCTCCACCTAGTGTACTTACAAGAAAGCATACATAGAACTAAATAGTTTGTTTTTTTTTTTTTAATTTTTGTTCAAATGCTAATGAAATTTTACACATGTAAATCAATTTAGCGTTGAGCAATTTTAATTATATTACACAAGTCATATATTTAAGAATTTCTGAAAAATTCTGTAAGTTCTTTTATTTTTATTCTGTTATTATCATTTTGAATTTTGTTGTTTACATTATTAATTATTTTATTATTGTTAATAAATTCGCACAGTTTTTATATACTGATTCTTAGAGTTATTCATTTTTTTAAAAGTAAGAAATATTTTTGGCGCATTTCATATTTACTAATTAATATTAGAAATAATTTAATTTTCGATAAATGATTTCATCGAAACTTAAACGAAATCGAAAATTTCAATTTCAGTTTATTGAAACCAATAAACTAATATTAGAAATTTGGATTTATTCTATTTTTTTTTCCAATATTATATTATATAATATTGGAAATTTGGATTTCAAGTATTAAAAAATAAGTTATAGAAGGTAATATCTTATTTCGACATTTTACTACATTATCTCTTGTATTTCTCCAGTTTATTTATGTCTCTGATTTCTTATTTTAAAACATTATTGTTTTTTAATTCAGCTAGTTTCGGTATACATTAACAAGGGAAAAAATTTGATTTTTTTTTTTAAATATATAATTTTTCAAAAAAATTTAAACATTTAATTGAAAAATGATCGTATGGCAAATGAACTTGTTTTTCATTAGTATCTAAGAATCATTTCTCTAATAAGAACTTCATACTTCTCAAATCGATGTAATTAATTATAGATTGTGTTTAATTCCTACAATCTATGTCTCACTCAAATTTAAAACAAACATTGATAAAGTACTTTTTATTTTTAATAATTAAACATATAAAATAGTTATACACAATAAATTACTATTTTACATGTTTATACACATGTTTTCATTATCCATAACGTCCAGTTTCAATTTATTATACATTTTGATATACATATTATAACTTAAGTTGGTGTTTGTTGCACCTGAAATATATATATTTATTTGAGCTGTATCATTTCATGTACGTTTTCTTGAAATAAAAAGCTATTTAATTGTACATTTTTATGTATCTTTGTAATATTATCCCATGCCTACACATTTCCTTCTTAAAATTATTATTTTACATTTTTCATACTCAAATTATCAAGATGGAAACTCAAGATATTTTTGTTAATTTATGCATTGTGTTTTATTTAGCCCCAAAGTCTTAAAATTATCTTCTTTAATGAAATATTTCACTCTAGAATAACTTCAATTGTAATGTTTTGTAACAGATGATATACATTTAAATAACAAATTCATAATCTTTTTTTGTATATATTTTCCATTTCTATTTGTATATGCTCGAGATTTAAAATTTTAAGTAAAAGCTTTTATTGATTACATAATCACAAAAATGTTACAAGCATTTGTTATCCTTGCGAGCAGTTATTTGAAAAATTTTTGTAAAGGGACAGTTAATTTTAGTAAAATTTATAAATTTAAATCCTAGTTCAATATTGTCAAACATATGTCATCTGGAAAATTAATAAGATTTTCTCAAAGTTATATAAGAAGGAAAATGAACAACAAAATATTGAAAGTAAATCTTTAAAAGATGGATTCATTTTATATGTGAAACCATATATTGAAGTCAGTCTAAAATTTAATTTCAAACTTTAAGGAAAATATAAATTTTATCCTGAATTATTAATATGCATAACTAATCAAAGTTTTGTAAATATGACATTATTACTCTTATTGTGTGTGTGAATGTGGGAAGATTAGAATTGTGTTTACTAGTCCAATATTGAAGAGAGTCCCGATTTACAAACAAAACGTGCTTCGGAAAACTTTTTCAGAAAACTCATAAAATTTTAAGAATTTCTAAGAATCTTTCGGCGTTTCAGTAAACGCATTAAAACATTTTAATATCAAAAATGTGCTTTGCATACTTTTTTGTGATGAAATGCTTTGAGTTGAATAATATAAATATATAAAACATTCAAGATAATATATTTGTAAAATAATTTGCGAAAAACATTTTAAATTATGGAAAAAAAAAGAATAAAATGTTACAAATGGATATATATATATTTGCAATAATTAAAAATTTTTACATTTTTACTTGAACAGAAGAGGAGTAATGCATATCATAACTTCAAGAAACTCCAAATATATAGGATTAATATAGTTCTTATTAATCAAATCAATAATAAAAAAAATATTGTTATGTCTAAAATTCAATATAATTTTCTTTGATATATTTTTTAATGTGAGGAGTCAAAATAAAAATATTTGAATAAATGATTATTTAATGGTACTACTTTCCGAATTTTTTGAGCATTCATTAATTAAATCTAGTACAGGTAATTCAAAAAATTTCTAAAAAAAACTATAGAAAATATTAATTTTAAAAATTATCAGCAAGTAATGTTCCTTCGTATCCAAATTTATGACTTACAATCTTTTAACGTTAAAACTTCTCCTTTTTTATTTAAAAAAAAACCTAACTTTTATCTTATGTTGATTGCATAAATTTATTGTGAAATGTTAACCAATTCCGTACTATTAAAACATTTTCTAAAGAAATTCAAGCCAAACCATTTTTTAATTTAGTTAAATTTGTTCTCAAGTTTATAAAATTTTTTACTTATATAAAATCAATTCCAAATATTGGATATTTTTTAAAATTTTCCCTTACTCATAGTTAAAATCTTTTTTTAGATGGAAGGTGTTCAATAGAATTTGATTATTAAGTTGATAGTCTCAACAGTAGAAACATAAAAATTTAAACTTCTTTACAAAGAATTCATTGCATCTTCAGAATTCTTATAATTGGAGAAATTGAAGATGTAAAGTTTATTTTTACCACTAAATTTCATTTGAATAATTGGAGAAAATTCAGAATTCTACGTTTGATTTTTGATTATAATATTCGAATATTAATTTTTTATAAAATTAATAATGAATTTCATTAATATTGTTGGATGTTGTCATTCTGATTCTTAATTGTTATTGTAAGCAAACGATAAATTTTGTATTTAAGTTTGTGGTACGTTGGCACAGATAAACATGACATTATTGTATACTTACAGCCAATAAAGCTGTAAGTATCTGCGCCTATTATTAGATGTCAATATCCAAATAAAAATACGATTAGTATATATCCGTCTGGAGAAACACTTATTGTATTTGGTTTAGTCATTTGGAAATCAAAGGCACATTTTTCAAAATAAACATCCGTAAATTTGCGATTAAAAAAGCAATTTCATGACTTAATGATATATTATTTAACGTTTGAAGGTTGATCGCCGAACAGTTCTTCTGTCAATCATTTTTGTTCTCGCTGCAAAATTTTCAACACTGTTGTTGTTGGCGTATCCTCTTTAAAGATCTGACATTTGTCAGATCAACTCCAATAAATTGTTGACAGTTAGAAAGTCAATCACTAGCAAGAAATCTAAGGATAAATCCTCCCGGGAAAGACCGACTCAATCCAGAATATGTTTCGGTGAGTTTGGATTGTCACGGCATTTTTTACAAGTGGGATAATTTTTTATACCATGTTCAAACGATAAATATTTTAGATGTGCGCTTGAGAATCTGGCCAAGGCAGCTTGAGATTTTCGGTCAAATTTTATTTCCAGAAGAGATCTTCCAGAGTACTATTGATGTGTGGATGGAATTTGCCAGATTGAATGTAGTTTAGATTTTTCATTAGAGTGAAGTTCCTGATATGTCCAGTGGGCGTATCTTCCTCACCGCCCTCTTTGTTCAGTCGATCTGCGGTCTCATTGCCACTGATATTTACACGGGATGATATCCATTGGAAATGTGCATCATAGTCTTTGCAGATCGTTTTAAATTTGAACAGAATAGATAAACTTGTTTCATCCTTTATAGAGGAGCATTCACTGAGACGTTGCAGTGGACTGCGGCTGCACGACAAAATCCATATTTCTCCCAAACCACAGTTACTTGAAATGATAGCAGTAAATCCCACCTTAATTGCTATCAACTCATTTCTGAAGACTGAACAAGTGTCAGGGTTGCGTTGCTTTAGTTTCAATTCTAACGTGTTTGACTCTAATCAAACATTCCGATAGTTTTCTAGTAAGAGTTATTTAGTTACAGCATTTTTTGGGTTATAAGTTAAAACGCTTCTGTATACTTTTCAAAATCCTCACCAATTCCAAAGGATTACAAGCTGGACTATTTTCTGAGTATTCGTTTCATCAACTATGTGCATTGTACAAGCATGAATACTACTACAATGCGAATTGAATGATTATTTTTTGTTATATTTAGAAAGTTTTTTTTTAGTCAAAATTACAATTCAATATAGAAATGAAGATCTGGAAATGCAAATGTAATCGACATCATGACAAAAATGGCTTCAACTCAGGATAATTGCAAAACTAAGATTCAAATAATTTATAAAATTAATTAATTTAAATCTTTGATTGCAAATCTTTTTTATGTAAAACATTACCTAAAAATTGTGGATTACTTTGTATTCAGCAAAGCCAAAAATTACTTAAATGAAAATTCAATCTGGATAGAATATGTTAAAACTGGTTTAAAATAGAAATAAGGATTATAATAAAATAATGTTTTGTCATGTAAATAAACATAATTTTTTACTTAAGTATAGTTTTAAATACATCTAAAAATTAAAGAAAACAATTCAAAGAATTTTCTCACGATAAAATATGATAAAGGAAATTTTAGTGAAAAACTGTTTCCTTTTTTTTTAAATTTAATTTATTAATTGAATTTAAATTAAATAAAATAATTAAATTTAAATTTTGGATCAATTTACCAGATGAATGTTATACCTTATATGTAGACTTAAATGTTACCCTTTTATGTAGATATTGATAACAACTCCCACACTTGCACCCACCAACACATACACAAAATATATGCTAGAAAAACATTTTGTATCATATTTTGTAAAAATATGCTTACAAAAGCACTTCAAATAATAATATAGACCTTTAAATTTTCAAAATAATTCATGTAAATTTCAAGTTTCAATTTGGTTGAATATTTTTTGGAAGAGATAAAAATGTCAAAAAGTTCATTGATGTAATTATTGTACTTCGTAATTGATACAAGTAACTTGTATCCGTGTAATGACATGAAAACGTAAATATTTCTATTAAACTGTGAATTGGAAGTTATTGATATAAAAAAAGCAAGTAATTAATATTATTTACATAATAGATTCCAAAATTAGATAGATTATGAAGCAGTTTTAAAATCAAACTTTTTTCATCTAAAGTTATAATAATTTGAATACTATAAGTCCTATATCAAATTTATTTTTTACAAGAAGAATTTTTTTATTTCTTTATAAGTGAGGTAAGATTAATAGGATAGTAAGTTTCATGTATAATAATTTACTAATTTTTTGTCATCACAGCAACAAGTCACCAAAAATAATATATCAAGCATTTAAATTTATCATTAAAACTGAGTTTGAAGCATTTTTAATTTTATTGTGAATTACTACTGAACTTTTTAGCTCTGCTCAAATGTTTGCTTTTACCTAAATAAAAACATTTTATTTAAAAAAAATCGAATAAATTTAATAAATTATGATGTGGAAATAGCATTCAATTAGTTCTGTTTAAATAATAAGTTCTGTTTAACTAATGGGAATTTAATCTGTCAATGCATAACTTAACTAAATAGCAAAATTAAAATTTAATTGAAATAAAAAAGTTTTTTTATTCGTGCAAATCTTTACTTTGTGAAATTACATTTTCAGCAAGTTTATTTTCAAAATTGAGAAAGATTATGTAAATATAATGATATACATTTTAAAATAATAATTGAAATACAATCTAAAAATGTTAAGCAAGCCAAAGAGTTATATTACACTGTAAAGAATAAAAGAAATTCCACTTACCCAGAAAACCATCCAGTATCCCAAATGGCATCACAGCAACACATACAAGAAGATCTGCCACAGCTAAAGATAACAAAAAATAGTTTGTCACGTTTTGCAGACGCTTTTCTAAGCAAATCGCCAAGCACACGAGTACATTGCCCAGTCCTCCTGCCACAACCAAAGTTGTCAGAAACAAGAAAATCCAGTGTCGTCCTTCAGGAGGAAAACCTTCCGCTTCGGAATCGAAAGTTTCGTTTATACTAGTGCACTGTGAGTAAAAGCAGGTCCTATTCGCATCGTATCCTTTCTTCCAAAATTCGGTGGTGATATTGATGTCCAAGAGGCTGAGTTTTCCATCATAGAGAAAGGAATCATCTTTGGAAGCGTTGTCACTGCTGAAGATGGTTATGTCCAGAGGCAGGACGTTCTCTTGGTTGCTTTCGGAACTGTAAGTGTTCCACGCATTCTGTTCGACTCCTTTGAATGAGTAAGTATCCTTATTGAAATTCGACCAAGGGAAGTAAGAGTTTCGTATGTCAAGGTCAACATTCATGGTCTTAAATTCTTTGCTCTAAAGGTGTTGATCAAATTTATAGGTCCATGGTTGAAAAGAGAGCTGCAGGTCAAATCACTGTACTTCTACGGCAACTAGAATTAAAAAATACAAAGTAGAAATAATGCATTTGATATTTTGCAAAATATGGATGAAAGTGTATTTGAGAAGATCGAAAATTTTCCAGCTTTGATTAAAGAATAATAAAATAAGAGATATTTTTTTAATTATCTAGTTTAAATATATTAAAATCATAGAAGCAAATCATATGCTATGAGGCTTATAACTTGAGACTTACTATGGTGAAACTTTTAATAGAGGTTACAACCATTGTAGTAGGGCTTGAAGATGTATTAAAGTATAAGAAAGTGTCTGTATTTACAACGGTGCAGTAATACTTTAATAATAATGTCTATTAATAAAGGCACATATTTGGTTAATAAAGGCGTAAATATTTTTATAAATTCTGAACTAAGAATCAAATTAGAGTAATAGAGCAATTTTTACTTTACCTCAGGGAAGATTACATAACCATTGTAGTTGCTCAGATTAGAAATAAATACCTCAGAATCAGAGAGCATCATTTTCTTGTTAAGTACCGAATAATATTTAAACATATTATTTTTTATTTGCTTTAACTAATTCTTGAAAAAAGCATTTCATTCTTATTTTATGTGCTATATAAAAAATATATAAACAAATGCTTATTAGTAAATGATAAAAGTTTTACAATTTTAGAAATGAAAATAAAATACAAATGAAATATATGTTTAAAATGTGTACCATTTAGCTGAATCTTGATAGTAATAAACAACATAACACTTAAAAAATTTGGGTGAAATCTTTGAAAATTAGAGCATAATTTGTTAAAAAGGTACTTGCAATACCATCTTGATACACTTATAGAGAATAATATTTCAAATCACTTTATACAAAAAATTATCGAAAAAACAAAACTAGCTAAAAAAAATAAATAAATAAAAGCATTTCCATTTCCTTTTTGAGTGCAATGGTATTTTGCATATTTAAAAATATGTATAATAATAGTAATAAAAATAGGACATTTAAAATAATCTTTTCCGATAATGAAGTAATTGATGCAGAAAACTCGGAATAATACAGATCATATAAACACTAGTACCATATAAAATTTATAGTATTATATTTTATTAGTTACCTCTTTCATTTGGCGAATATAATTTATGAAAAGATTTCTGAAAATTTTAAGACCCTTTTATCCATATAATTTATTTTTCTGTTATGGTTGCTTTTCTCTATTGTCTGCCCACAGGGAGGAATATGCTTTTATAAAGCATCGCAAAGAAAACCAATTTACGTTTATCATTGATAAAATGGATTATTTTTACACAGTATCTTAAACTTGTGGGATTTAATTACATGGTTTTATTCATACGAAAGGTAATTTCAGCAAGTGGGTCATAATGATCCTAAATAATTGCAAATTGAAGATTATTACTTTGAAATGATTTTTGACGAAACCTTTTCCGGTTATCCCGCTGATTATTATTATCCGTAACATTTTGGTATGTAAATAACAATGGCCAAAAATTTTGCTTACCTATTGCATGAATTTTTAGAATAGAAATTTAATATAAGAATTCATGAAATTCGAAAAATATTTTGAAATTCAAGTGACTTGGATTTTAATGTATTTTTTCCTTTTGTTTCCAACATTTTGAACACTTCCTCAAAATGTATATTTTTATAAAAACTGTTAGTTATGGAGAACTAAGTTGTTTATTAATAAGAAGAATATGTTTTGATTTAATAGTTTTCCCTGGATATGATTGAAATTAATCGATTAATTTATTTTGCAATGAAGATAAGAAACTCTTTCTTACTTATTTCACTGCACAATTTCGGAATATTATCTCAAGAAATTTCCAAAGTAAATTTGTGTAACGTTATTCATCATTAAGAATTTTTATCATTAAATTAGTTATTTTATAAAATAACCTATTATTATTTTCATAGTTACTTTCATAATACTAGCATGTTATTAATAAATTCTTGCAATATTTTATTTTCTGTAGATAAAAGTAGCATTCTTTAATTTCTCTCTGAAAGAAATATTAATTACTTCTTGAAACATTAGATGAGTGTGATATTTTGTATCTTGTTGTATAATAGCATAGATAATTTAAAAGATTCTCAGAAGATAATCTTTTATATTCAATTCAAATTTAAAAAAAAAAGAAAATTTAACCCATTTCTTACTTTAAAATCATAAAGCAACCTCCAATTTTCTGAATGAAAACAGAAAAGAATTTCAATATTTTAATTTTTCTCTATTTAATATAAATAATTTTCCCCAAATCTAGCTTTTTTTATTTCATAACTAAATTTAATTAACACATTTTGTAATACTAAATTGCGAAATGTATTAGTTAAATAATAAGGATTATCTTATTAAACTAATATATATATTATAAAAAGTATTATAAATTATGAATTGCTTAAAAAAGCGATTTATAAGCGATTCTTAATATCAGTTATATTGATTTTATGTGTTTCAAGCATGTAATTTACTATCCCGATTCAGTTTCATTCATTTGTTACGGTTCAAGTGTGAAATCCCTTATTTTATGAAATATAAATAGGTATTTCATAAAATAACTAGATAAGTCAAGTTAAAGTATATAAAGTTATTATAAATATTATGATTTAACTGGATATCCTGTAGAATATATAATGATTACTTGATAGTTAAAGTATAATATTCAGCAAGTGAATGTTTCTCGAATTCGGCAACAACTGATTTTAGTAACTTTCGAACTAGTAAGCGTTGCTTTGGAATAACGTGCATCTATGTGCTCTTAATTCTGTTGCTTTTATAGGTAGAATTTAGTCGGCAACTAATGTTAGCAATTTGAGCTGAATAATAAATTATATCATCTGCTTTACCTTATTTTTTAACAATTAATCATCCGCAATTGTTATACAATGAATTTCACTATTGCGTATCATTAATTTTAGAGAGTGAGAAAGATTTTAGATATTTATAATTAATTTTAAAATAACATTGTTTATTTTTCACTTTAATGGTCCACCATTCGTTAATTCATAGAGTAACTTGATGAAGTCTGAAATTTTTTTTTATCTATTATTTATATTTGTTTATTTATTTCATAAAATATCTAGTATTCCATGAAATAACTAAGTTCAACACTTTAACAATAATATACATTTATAAGCAAGTAACTATATATACATAATATATGACGTAACGAAAGATATTTTTCCACAATTTTCAATTTCTTGATGCTTTACAAAGTTAAAAATTTTCCTTTACAAAAATTGCTTCATTCTAATGCAACTTCTAAAAAAAGATGCGATTCTTTTCGCAACATAACACTGGAGACCATGAAAAAGTGTCTCCGATTTGACATCAATGAATCTTATTGCAGTTCAGTAATGGCAACGCGACATGGTCCCATAACCAGGCACATTTTGCTTTTCTTTCTATCTCAACTGGTGTGTTGGGATGGCTTGGTGTTTTCCCTTTCGTTTCGCGTGGGAGAGAAATCGTCCCCAAGGTAGTTTTCGAGGAGGAAATGCTTTTTTTCTTCTTTTAGCCTTATAAACGTCAGACACATATCGAACAAGCGAAACGAAAAGAATCGAATTTCTTCCTCCTCACGTAGGGACGAGATTGCTGTTTTTCCCAGCGAAAACGTCCTCCTCGCATATCCATCTTTTCCGAAAGTGAAGAATTTCGTGCTTCTAGAGTACGTATGACTGTTGGAATCTTCGAAGACCGATATTGGAAAGGGAAGGGTAGGGGAGAGAAAGAACGTTGAGAGAGAGAGATTGCTGTTATTGTTGTACGTCTCGTATTTTGCAGTTTCATGAGCCGGGGGTTATCGAAAAAAGAAAAAAAAAAGGGTCCCTTTTTCCGTTTGAAGAAGTTACCCGTCGATCACACACACACACACACACACACACAAAAAAACCTCATTCTTTGTGAAACTAGAGCCAGTGACGCAATGGTATCGATCTGTTAAAGTGGCATGTTTTTCTGGCGAGACAAACATTTTCATAATATAATAATTAAGAAAAGTACAAGCAAAGCCACCTAACGAAATATAAAATCTATTATTTTATTTGCAATTCATCCATAAACTAACATACTGTATTAGTTGTAGTTAAAATCATTGGAACCTAGTTTTTTTGCTGCTTAGGAAAATGTTAAGACAATTTTCTCGCTGATAAGAAACCCATTTCTCTTATCAAAGTTATTCTCAATCTATATATATTTTTTTGGTAAACATAGTTATTCCTTTATTTAATGATACCTGAAACCGCTTAATATATGAGATAAACTTTATTCTTTACGAATCATTTTCATCACCCATTTTCTGAATGAATTTCCTCCCCTCTTGAAACAGATTTCTTTTTTCTTAAACATAGTCATCTCTCTATTTAAAGACCACTTGAATTAAGGTAATCTGTGAAACCAGCATTATATTACTCTAAGAGTCATTTTATATAACTCACTTTCTTTATGAATGTAATTTTTCTCGAACATAGATTTGTTTTTAAATATAATTAATACCTTTGCTTAACGATTACCTGGAATCTCTTAATCTATGAAACCAATATATATCATGTTATTAGAGTCATTTTGCATTTTTTTAAAGTTAAAATGTCGATAAAATAACCGTGAAACAAAGCTTTTCGGCTTAACTGCAACCGCTTTAGAGGAAAGATTCATATAAATAGAAAAAAGTCGAAGCAAGAACTTATCCAAATCTAAACTTTCTTTAACTTTCTATCAGTTAAATAATTTTTGGTTAAATATGATTAAAACGTGCATAGAATCAATAAGAATTTTTAATTCTGGTATTTCTTAATGCTCATTTAAAAAATCTAGAAATTTATTAATTAATAATGTTGATTACTAAAAATATAAGTAAAAAAGTTATAATAAAAAGTTAAGTGACTGGACTAAAAATATACATTGCAAATTTAAAATGTTAATACAAGAATAAAATTATTTATGAGTATGTGAAAAAGCATTTGCAAAACATAAGATACTGATTAAATCATTTGCTTATATAATTAAAATTTTTAACCAATACACTTAATTTGTCTATAACTAAAAAAAAAAAATGATTGATGGTGAAATGTTCTGACTTCAAATTTTGAGTAAGAAATTCTAAAAAGATATATCATCGAAATGCTGTTGCATGGACTTGTGCTTTTTAGAACCAGGGAGTACTGTATTTATGTGAATGATTATTGTCTGGTGCTTTACCTTTGGCTGAGAACAGTACGTGCAAAAAAGTTGATTTCTTATTTTTATAAGTGTCTGTAAATAAGACCAAGTTTATTACATATTTATTGCCGATTACAAAGTAATTGCTTTAAAATTATATTTGGCAGATGACCTCTGCTTTCATCAAAGCATTTTTGCAAATGGTTCTTGAAGTTGTCGTTCAAGCATTGCCGCAGATACTCCTCTATGGGTAGGAATTGAAAACTATTAATTTCGGCAGAAACTTCTGAACAAAGCTGATTATCACCCAATTTTGATTATAAACTATAGAACAAAATCTAATTGTATCATATGTCCTTTTGTTCTTCTGAAATGAAATTTACAGCCATCAAATCATTTTATAATTTTGAAATTGTTTTTATGTTCGTCTTTTGAGAAAGAGAATTAGAATCGCACTTTTTAAATTTATATAGCGAAGAAAACAAGTTAAATAAATTCGCCCTTATAAGAGACAGCAAATGCGAAGAGACTAACCTTCGTGAAACGTAAATTACATCCACTTCAATCTATGTGCAGTTGAGAAAAAGAATTTTCAAGTGTTGATGGGTGCGATTTCATGATATCAATTCACATAAATACCAAACTGCTATATCTCAATCATTAATTTCTTTATTTTCCTAGAATTTAGATTCAGAGTTTTTTTTTAATTTATAAAAACTTCCTTTAGAATTTCTGAACAAATGGAATAGAATTTTGAATCAGGATGATTTTAGCTAATAAATTTTACTTTGCTAGTTTTCACATAATAGAGATTTTATAAAAAGCAACTTTTCCATGTCTGGACTACATAGTATATTCGTGAATATAATTATTTTTCATTCTATTATTTAGTATTTTTAGCATGAAATGATAGTTCTGTAAATTATTTGCATATAAATTCAGAATAATATAAGAATATAACGATATTATTTTAGATGAGAAATGGTTGAGATGAGTGCAGATTAGAGAGCTTTGTTTCTGATTTCTCAAAATAGCAGTACTTTTTTAAAAATATTTTATTAATTTTTTAAATATTATGAAACTATATCATCAGTGAGGAAATATGGATCATCAGTGAGGATTGCCTCTGAAATTCTAAGATGCTCCAGGCAAAAGATACGCTTACGTAGGCTTCATAACTGGCCACTACTATTTCAGAAAACACCTCTATAAAATGGGACTGTTTCAGCAAAACCCTATCTGCAGGAAATGTCACATGCAAGAGGAAACGGCCAAGTATATCATTTACGAATGCGAGGCCCTTGATCTCCATGGATTAACTTCTTTAGACATCATCCGTACTAGAGAGTTACACCTAGACTCCATTAAAGGATTATTGGACTTTATAAATAAAGTGTGTGACTCGAGCAACTGGAACTAAAAAACATTGGGTTTGGAATTAAAAGTACAAAATACTGATAAAAGCAGAGGTGCTGAATGACATACAAACCCAATTTTAAGAAGAAGGGCAAATTAAATCAAAATTAACAATTTGAGGTTGATTCCAAACCATTACAAACATTGAAGCCCGTCGAAGATTCAAAACCACGAATTGTTGAATCGAAATCGAGTGCTAATCATTCTTTTTAGGAGATAGGCGAGACGTAAAATATATTCAGAAAATGCTACATGTTCAAATTTTTTCATTAATTTTTAATTTAAAACCTTACAAACGAAATCTTTGGGAATTTTAATGGCGTTCTATGAAGAGAAGCATATTTTTTTTAGAGATAATTAATCTTTTTTGACTTTTTAATGAGTTTATGTAAACTAAAAACACCAAAAGCAAAAATTAGAAAAATTTGGATATTTGAAAGGCATATATATTTTTAAATTTTATATTAATATCTGCAAAAGGAGTCATAATTATATAAACTTTTAGATGCTCTAATAAACTAGTAGAAAGGATTATCCTATTATATTATTAAATGAGTTTAATATATTATATGTATCAGATTACATTTTAATTTAATCGTACTTTTTAATTAAATGTATTGAGTATATAATATTAAATTCCAATAGACTTATTAAAACTAACATTTATAGTCACAGAAGCCAGACTTATATAAGCATAGCTTTGACATCAAACTTAGCAGATATAAATCATCGATTCAAGCTGTTTTCAAAATTACATTTTGATAAATAGTTCTTCTTAGGATCAATAATTTTACAATTATGAGGATTTGTTTACTTTCAAATCTATACAAAATAAAATCATCCGATGAAAAGTAGATAATCAGAAAACCTTTAATCATATAATTTTGGCTTCAATTTTTTTTATAATTAAAAAAAATAAAATTTATAAAAATTAAAAATATATTTTTTGTTTATAATAATGTTTGTAGTATGCAATTCTCATTATACTTTATTTATTCATTATATTTAAGAACTTTAAAAAAAATTTAACATTTTCTAGCATTATTTAAACTTTAAATTATTGAAAAAAATTTTCAGTTAACTCATTGTGACTATAAGCTTTATTAACAGCTGTTATTCATTAGCGCATCAAAATAAATATTACTTTCTTCCTTTATAATTAAGAATAAATGAATTTCTGCTCATAATTAAAATCAATTATCCATTTCAAAATTTAAAATGTTAATTAATTTTGTTTGTTTTTAAAATTACGTTGCAAAATTTTTTAGTTATTTCACTGTGGTTTCAGATATTATTAAATGCTATTATTCATTTGCCCATTAAATAAATAGTTCTTTCTTCATAAATAATTAGGAATGAATACATTCATGCTCATTAATAAAATCAATAATCTATTTTAAAATTTGAAATGTTATTTAATTTTAAAAGCATATCCATTTTACCTATAATAATGTGCTCCAAAAAGAAGTAAAAGCAGTAAATGCACAATTTTGTAACGCATAATTAACTAAAGCGTATTTAAAAAAAATAATATATATAAGAGTAATTTGCTTATAAAAGTTATCCTACGATCATTTTTCAATCATTTTGTTTAATTAACCGGAAAAATACATTCTCTATTCTCGATAAAAGTGACCTAGAACTAAATAAAAAAGTAATAAACAAATTCTCATAGGAAACAAAACCATTAGGATTTTATTGTTTGAAAAACTCCACGCTTAGGGAATAAGTGAGGGAAGTTTTATGGCAGATTATATCGATAACTTGAGAGTACATCCACAATAATCTAATTATGAGAAAAAAGTAGGAAGACAGCTGACACTGAAGAGCATTTAAACTTCTAAACAGCATTGTTATATTCCCCATGAATGGAGAATCTGTCGTCTCTAAGATTTTTTTTTTAAAACCCTGTCCCAAGATATTAAGTTTTACCCTTATTAGCATACGACAAGTTATTTTAAGATTGTAGTGATAAGCACAAAGTGTAAAAACTCGCTTTGAAATTTGGAAAATTTCTTTTTGAAGAGATAGGTTTTGTTCACTTCTTTTCATGTCAATTATTTTATAAATGCTGTGATATATTGCAAATAAGTTCATAATAGGGGTTTTGATGTTCTTGAAATAAAAACAAAATACATTTTGTTGGCCATTAAAATTGCGACTTTATGAAGAAAAGCAAATAAAAGATTTTTTTTGTCCGTAAATAGTGTGGCATGAAGTTAAAATAATGACACCAGCAAGAAGATTAAAATTTAACTTCCTATTAAATTTTCAACACTTCATCAATCGTTGTAGTTGTAGAGGGGTAGCGGGCATGTCAATCCATGGCCAGGTATTTACAACTAGCGATAAGTCTGGAGACAGAGCAAACTTGAACAACAATCAATTTCTATATCATGACAAGGCGAGCAACATTTGTTTCTGCATTTATTGCTAAAAGATAGTATTTTGCAGACCTTGAAAATAAGCCACAATTTATTGCCTTAAATTATTAAAACTGTACCAATTATAGTTCAAACTAGTATCATTTTAAGAAATAGGTGATATCCGTATGTACTATCTGAATAGTGATATCGCTTAAATGAATATGAAGCAAGATTCCATCTCTTCAGATATTGAAGTAAACTTGAGTTACGATAGCATTTGCATGTGCAGAAGATCCAGTACCATCATCATTTACTGGTGTGGATATGAAATACGATGCCATCGTCATATATTAATATGAACATGAGGTATGGTGCTATCATCAAGTACTAATGTTAAACTGAGTTACGATTCCATTGCTATGTATTGATGTTAATATGAGATAGAGTGATATCATATACAGAGTGGACATGAGGTATAGTATCACTAACATTTACTGATGTGAATATGAGAGGCATCACCAATTACTAATATAAATGTGAAACACATGCTGGAAATTAGAAGAAAAGGATGGCACCATGCCAATGGTGCCCTCCTTTTGTACTAATTTCACATGAGATATGGTGTCATCAGCACTAATATGTACATGAGATTCAGTGATATCATAGAAAAGAGGTAAATATAAGATACTGTCCCATGATTATGTACTGATATGAATATGAAATCAGGATCATTGACATGTACTAATGTGAATATCGATTCATTTGTCCAAGTAAACTTTTTCTCGTTTAAAGCCGAGAGGATGAAATTTTCTGTTTCTATAAGCGTTATATCTTACGGAATGAAATCAACGAATATTTTTCCACGAAATGATGATTTTGGAATCTCCGAAATAGAAGATGCTTTTGAATATCTTAAGAATTTTCGCTTTTTGAACATTACAGTTATCAATTGCTAAATAATTTACGATACAATAGATGGTTTACTTTTTGTGATTATGCTAACTTTTATTTCTTTAAATTCATACCAGTTATAGGCAACTGATGATATTTTGTACAGCCATAGATCATTAAAATTTATTAAGTTTTCTCACCCAAATTCTGAATTTCTTTTTGGAAAACATAAATTTTATTAAAATAATAATAACAGGGATTCCTAAATACAGTAAAATTCAAAAAAGTGAGGGAATTACAAATGCAACGCCTCTCAGTCGTTGTTCAACAATGACTGGATTCTTTTCAATTATCATCCACTTCAAATAATGTACAACTATGATGAACACTAAACTTGATAATTATCAAATAAAACAAGATCACGTGGTTTAACTGGGATGAAAAAAGTTATTGCTTTCAATTCCGAAATGTAAAGGACTCGATAACTAGCACAGTCGTAGATAGTAGTGCTGCAAGTGCTTTGTACGCAGATGTTTGATTGGGTAGATAATCCTTTTGCTATTGTAGATCGGAAACAAACTTGGATGTGTCCACCTTTTAGTTTGCCTTAATTCAAAATTGTTCGTTTATTAGTTGTATCGTGTTTAACACTTTGATTGGGAGAAATCGTCGAAATGTACTGCAATAATTTTTCATATCAATTCAAATAAAATATGTCACAATTGAATTGAATTACATAATTCATTGGTGGAAATAAGATTTTCTATAATTCATTTGTGATGCATTTCATACTATCAAATACACTTCACGTATACATCATTTTGAATGAAATGGTATAAATAATAAATAATCATCAAAAATACTTTTACCGTTACTTGTATTCTGAGTAATAAAACTGTTCCAAAAATGTATAATGAGTAATAAAAATAAGTTTAAATATTTACATTCTTAGGAACTAACTTCCTGAGTTTTGATGATATTCTGTGTATCTTAAGATACTTTTCAACAAAAGCAGATATCAGAAACTAAAGTTTAACACAGAATAAAACTACTTTTTCTTCTCATGGAACTGTCTTTTCTTGAGGAATTCAAGTCGTACAACATTACGCCCAAATAAGAACTGGAAAGAGGGCATTAAGGGACGTCAATATCTAAATACGCCAAAATTAGTTCTCAACTGCCTCTG
Organism: Latrodectus elegans; assembly: GCA_030067965.1. NCBI lineage: Eukaryota > Metazoa > Arthropoda > Arachnida > Araneae > Theridiidae > Latrodectus > Latrodectus elegans. The sequence goes on along the minus strand of CM057810.1, from coordinate 72,522,627 downwards.
GTGATATTTGGTTCTGGTTCCGCCTTTGACTAATTTTTCTTGTCGAGAACTTTCTTTTTAGCTTGACAGCTTATTGCCGTTCTCGGGAAAATTTGTAGCTGTTGCAACGGAGCCATAACAAACTATCTTATATCTTTTGCTGTATTACTTCCTACGCTTCGGTTTCGAATTTAATTAAATCTTCGTTAACCAAGAATTTTATTTTCTATTCTTTGAGATAGTTTTCAACTCGTTTTTTGGGTCAATGTGTCAGACACGCATTCCACTTCGTAAATTTTTGGAGAAAGTGTTTTAGATATTGGATGTTTTCCATGAAATGAAAATTTATTTTTAGTTTTAACTAGTACCTCATATGAACAAATAAAATTTATTTTTTGATCTGTTATAGAAAATGAAAATGTAAGTAGATATTAAGACAATGGCATCATCTTGAAAATATTGAAACTCACACCTTTTGGCAACTAGTAAAGCTAATAAATTATATCAGATGATCATAGCGTTAATAGAAATATTTTTACCGCTTTTCATCTTTTCCGAACAGAAAGCTGTGGTTACATAACCTTAAAAATTTATAGTTTAATAATAAATTTCTTAGTTCATTTGGTCGTATCCATTTTCATCATCGTTTATATTTTGCGTAATTTTTATAATATTTTGGCAGCACACATATTATTTATGAGAATTTTAGCTACGTTTCTAACCAACTTCTGGGGCACTTGGAAGAGCTTATACATTTTTCATTATTTGACGATTTATCAATATCTGAATTATTATTAACCATGTTTTTTATTGTCCTTAAAAGCATTATTTAAGGTTTTGAAACCTGAATAGTTTTGACAAAGAATTTAACAATATTTTTATGTTTATATTTAATGTTTAAATATTTCAAACTAAAAAGTATATATTTTATCTAAGCTTTTGTTTAATGTGAATAACTAAATTTTAATATTTAACATAAATTAAATATTAATTTGAATACTCAATTTGAACTCGTTTAAAAATTGATATTTTTATCCTGCTTGAAAAGTTGAAATGGTAAAAGTTATAAACTGATTGTTTTCCATTGTTGCCAATAAACATTGAAGGAAGAAAGATAATTTATTTTTTTATTTCATAATTTATGTAGATAGTTAATAATAAATATTGAATCACTATGACTTCTGATATTATTGTATAATATATTCAGAAACGCCAAGAAAGAATCAATCTTATTTATCTGATCTACCAAAAAATTGAATCAACGAGTAAATCTTTTATTATTTTGAAGAATATTTTATTAAAATCTACGAAAATCAGAAAATATGGACTAACAGACTTAACCACAGTCACTCCTGAGAGAAGCAAACTTTTGATTCGCGTGTAAGAAAAACATTTAATAGCTTGCATGCCCATGAAAGTAATAAGAAACATCGCACAACACAAGCAATATTCTTCTGATAATTTTATAGCAATATCGGCAAAATAATTCGATACAAAATAGCAAGCAAATTATTTGTTTCAATAAAATATTTACTATTGTTACTGTTACTTATTTTGACAAGCCAAGCTCACTATGTTGTCGTCAATGCGAATTTAAGTCAGTAGGATGCGTCTTCCATTTAACCAAAACACCACGAAAGTGAAAGTACGACATTGCTCTAAACTCCTCCGATAGATGGCACCACCAGAGGATCCACTCTCTCAATTTTAACAGTGATCTGGAGGGGAAGAAATTTCCTCTAGAGCATGAATCCCAAATTAACTGCTATATGGAGTATTTAAAAGAGCAATAAAAAGCAATTTATTCTTGATCAAAATGATTCGTTTATAGTAATCGTCATAATACTCTTTATTAAGTTATATGATAACCAGTGAACTGTTCTTTCATATGAAAATAAAATTCATAGTAATTTGTATGCTTATACAGGTGAAATGCAATGAAAACATGTTAATCCCATTTCAATTATTCTCTTGCAATAATCGCATAATAATTCTACTTTATCAACAAATTATTCGTTCGTGATAATCCAATGCATTTAACAGTACCCTATGGAACATATGATTTTGTTAACTTAATACCATTTTATAAATACCAAAAATTTTATATGCTATGAATTACTAAAGCATCAAAGACAAGTTTCATTAATTATCTATAAAACAGACTTTCTTTTTACCACTTTCAGAAAAGCATTATAAAGCTCTTCATTTAAAATTTAAGACTCAAGATGAGTACATTTATATTCATTTTTCTTTCGAGATTTATAGGTGTAACAAAGAATAAGAATGTCATCGTTTTTCAAATGGAAGACAAGTGTGTTTTGCTTTTAATACTCTCAAATGCGTAAAATTATTGAAAACTGTAAAAAAGTTAAGGAAGAAAAATAATACAAAAAGATAAATGACTGCGGAATTAGATTAGAGATTGCATTGAATATCATTAAGTATGAACAAATGATGTAGTCGTATCATTAGCTGTGAAAAATTATGCGTTTTCAGTTTCAGTTTACTTTACTTAATTTGTTCTTTAAAAAACTATCAAATGAGAAAAGTTTTTTTTTTTTTTTTTTTTAAAAAAAAAAAGAAGAATACCCTATTTGTTCTTTATAAAGAAGAAAATATAAATCAAATAATTACAAATATATACACAAAATTTCATCAAAAATTAAAATGAGAATTTAAATTTACTTCTTTGAATAAAAAATACAAATTTCCTTTTTTCGGTAAAAAAATGTTTTTCTTTAAAATTATTGTTTAAATCTAAATAAGTGATGTTTAAAAACAACCAAAAACAACAAATGATTAGTTTTAATCAATAATAAAGAGCTTTATATAATTAAGATTTTTCATTTTTAAAATGATAGAACCTAATAAAAAATGCTTAAGAGATTTGTAAAAATATTTCATAATGTTCTCATAAATAGGATTTAAATGATGCTTGCAAATTCTCTTTTTCATAGAAATCTGGTTAAGTAATATATTTATTTAAGATATTTTAATTGAAAGACGATTAACTTAACAAATAATTAAGAGAGTTTTAACTACCCGGATGTTAAGACTCAGAAAGATCTAGAAATAGTACCCTCCTGTTCACAGAGCTAAAGATTTCGGATTCAATCCCAGCTGCTGCTGAACAACGGAAAATGAATGTCACAGTTCTGCTTTTTGTGTTCATGTTACTCAAGGTGGGTGCTTTGAAGTTTTCCTGGTTTTCTTCCTAGTAACACATGAATTTGGCCCATTATTAATGAAAAGGCCATCCCGGGTAGCAAATTATGAGGTGGATACTAAAAAATGCGTTACAACAGCCTTAGGTAATTAATTATGCGATATCAATGTATTTAGATGTTAATTTAACAGCTTATTTTTTTTCAAATATTTTATATTAAATTTGAAAATTAAAATATAATAAAACACAAGCTGATGATTTAAAATAATTTTAAATTAATTTGACCAATAAAAAAGGCTTTCAAATTTTGGTAACTAATAAAGATATTGACAGAATAAATATATTAATAAAATAGTGAGTCCTCTCTTTTTTCTATTTTGGTTGGATCTTTTTGAATATAATATTTGTGAAACTATATAAATAGAGTAAGTGTAAAAATACGTAAAATTTGTTAAAAATACAAATTTTTTCATAAAAAAATACAAAAAGGTTATATATAAAAACATTTAAATATATTATATTATGAAAGAATTAAATTTTTTTGCATAAAAAATAAAAATATATTACTAAAAATATTAAACTAGTTGAGTATTATTATATAAACTACGGTAATTTATCTGTTAACTACAATGAAACAATCTCCTAAAGTCTTAAATTTCAAAATTTGAATACAATATTCCTCACACACACACACAATTATATGAATTAAATAAGGACTTTTCTATCTATCATTCCCATGAACTTGATTCTCTGAGGGTTATGTACTCTTTATTTCCTTTATTCTCTCCCTTTAAATAAACTGAACATGCCCAAAATATAAAAAATATATAATTGAGCGAATTATATAAATAAAAAATCCCGTCACACACATACTTTATATCGATAAAAGGATGGTAAATTGGAAAAAAAAATATATCTCGCCTGTAAAGAAATTTTGTTTGGGGTTGGTAAAGTTACTTTAATAATATTTCCGGACAGTATAAAAAACATTATTTATTTATTTTTTTCCTGTTGGGGCCAAAGGAAAAGTTTTTCAACCCTTTTGATGAGACTTTTTATCCCTTCGGGTGGCAATTTCTTGATTGAACGGTTTAAGAAAAGGAGGAAGCTCAGAAGCTCTGGACACATTCAAAATGGTGAGGGACATTTTTTGGAACAAGGAGTTTCACTGGAAGAAATCTCAGAGCAATATTTTTTTTTAGAATTCTTATTTACACTTTTCTTACTATTGTATAGAATTGACAGCAAGAAAATTACCGAATCAAAAACGTTCTTTATACAGCAAAAGAAAAAAACAATCAACTATTGTTCTGAAATATTTGCTTTTAGTTCTACTAAAAATTTGATATTGTAGTCTTTATTGATGGATAGACACGCATTTTTCATACCCCATTTTTAACTTAAGTTTAATATGATATAATAGCTCATTAAATTTAAGTTCAGACCGTACTGTATATGCTAAAAATGTTTTTGCATTGATGACATGAAATTTTATACTTTGTAATAAATTTGTTCAGATTATTTTTACTTAAAATTATGAGTTAAAATGTTAATGGTTGTTAAATTGAAAAGTAATCTTATATATATAATAACTTTTTTAAAAAGAAATTTAAATTGTCCTTATATAAACAGAGAAAGCAATTTAAATCAAACATCAATGATAATTTTGGATGTATTTAGAATGATATAATGATGCATAATATGTAGTATATAATGTAATTCATAAAATATAACTGAACTGCTGAAGGCCAATATAACCTACTAAATTTTATAATAAATTTTCAAAATTCTTAGATATGTAAGGAATTATAATCTCTGTATTTGAGAACAATTTAGAGGTAGACACTTTTTTTCAAAACTTCATTACTTGTGAAAAATATGCGGTAAATCATAATAAGAAATTAAATACATTTCGAAAGAACATTTCGATATTCTCTTTTAAAAATAAAGATATAAAATATTTCACTCTAAGGAATTTGTTTTCTCTTCTACACATTTTCTTAAATAAAGAACTTTTTCCAATATGTAGTTACCAATGATCTTTTCTTAAAGTAGGGTATTATCAAGTTTTTGTTCTTGTGGATCTAGTTAAAATTTTAAGAATATTTGGGGATATCGTATTTTATACTAGTTGCTTTAATATTGCAGTTAAAATGGAAGTCAATAACTGAAAATGTCATAAAAAACTACTGTTGAAATATGAACCCTTTCGATTCCCCAAGGGCAGCAAATACAGTAGTTTGACAAATAAGTTTCAAGACATACACTATAATTTAACAATTTTTTTTGTGATTCCACCTTAACTCCAAAATATTTACCGCTGCTGTCACAAACGGGATGAAATCCAAATATACTTTTCTTTAAAAAATGGCAGCTAGCTATAAAATTGATTGTCATGTTAATAATTGGTTTTTAGCAAAAGATAGCGAAAAGTGGAACCAGTTATATTTTTTTCTGTGTAATATATATTAAGGAAAATATTTATTTAAAACATTAAATATAAGTTGAAATTTATATGAAAAATTTACTTATTAAAGTTAATGTATAATCTTAATTCAGGACAATGGAAAAAACAAATTGTATATTATTTGGGATTATATTAAATATTATGTGAAGTCACTATGTTTTAACTCCATAAAAAATATAGTTTGGGAGTTTTTAAATAGTATAGCAATTTTTCGAACTTTGTGATTTAAAATAATTAATTAATATGGGTTTAATCTATTCTAAAAAATGATTCGAACACCTGAGAAATGAATTCTGTAAAAATGACATTTATAGAAATGCATTTTTGGTATTACACCTGAAATACTAAGAAATGTAATCCTAATAATATTCAAAATTAGATATTAAATTCGTCAACAGATGGCGATGCTAAAGATTAAACTGAGAAACAACATAAAATTACAAAAATATCTCCCAAAAGCACTAAAAGTGGGTTTTTTTTTTAAAATAAACACTTGCAAACACTAAGGAGCAATCTTTGAACGAACTTTCAGATCTTCTTGATTTTTACGTCAGTTGTTAGTCAAATTAATGACATAAACATTGAAATAAACCTTTCTGGTTTTCTAAATAAAAAGTATTTAACTATCTATTGCTACCGTTATTCATTTAAAAATAATTTGAAGTATATTTGATAACTTTTTTAGGGCATTTCTTTAGAAATATCCACATAGCTACAAGAATGCTTCTTCATAAGAAAAAGAGAACTTATTTTTAGAGCCACAAAAATGTTTGTGAAGGAGGTCCTCCAAAACTGTGGGTTTGATCCAGTTTAAAAATTTTAATGTTTAGAAAACAAAATCTCGCCCTTTGAAATGTAGAATACTTGCATTTTCTCAAATAAGCTCTTCCATAAATATGATATATTTACGAAAAAAGAAAGTGAAGGTCAATACGCGAGTTTACAAAATGTCTTGAAGAGTTTTTCAGTGTACTTAAATTAACCTATGTAAAGTAGGAATACGAATCCTTAATTAAAAATCCGATAAGTATGTTTGATATAAAAATCACTATTTCACAAACATGTTACTATCAATAATAAATTGGATACAAAAAAAGGAAATTTCATAATAAAATTCATTTATAGCATCAGCAGAGTTAGGAATCAGTGGATTTAAAGCAGAAATAATGACTTTTATTTAGCTGATTAGTTTATATTTGAACAAGATAGAAGTTGAGGATAAGAACTTAGTTGAAAAGAATGACATCACAGTTTTAAGAAAGAATTATAAGCCCTCATCATCGAATTCATAGTTTATTTGTGATACTTTTTAAATACTTCCTCCTTTTGAATCTTTTTCCATAAATTTTCGTATTCCTGTATTTAATACAATTGTTAAACATTATGCCACACGCTATTTAGTGTTCTAGTTTACTAAACAAATGCTCTATGGTAAAAAAATAATATATTTTATATAATAAGATAATATTTTCAAAATCAGAGAAAATCTTTAACATTATTTAAGAATAAATTACCAATTAGACTATGTTTACTTTAGTTGAAGATTGAGCCTTTATTTGTCTCAAATCATTATCTTTGGAAAGAAATGTTAGGTAAAACAATCTAGCATTGATATAAGAAATTTATTATATGTCTGCTTCCAGAGTAAAGTTGCCACAGCATAATATCAAAAAATGATCTGAAGTGAATAAATTGAAATTGGTGAATCATTATCCAACTGGAAATACGTTGGCATGATTAAAATTATTACCCTCCTTTATTAGAAAGATAAACCATCCGTATGAATGAAAGCAAAAGACGATTTCGAGCTCTTCCTTTTCGTGTAAAATTGCTGTTTTACTAGTTGTGCGAATGTACTTTTGAGATAGTGATTTGCTTCTAAGTTTTAGGAGCATATTACGAGTTGATGACGAAGAACATTGTCACTTAAATCAGTATACCATTGTATAGTGATACAAAATTCAGCCATTCTTGAGTTCTTAGATGATAGAAGTTAAAAGTATTCCCCATATGAAGCCTTTGCCTTCACCATCAGTAAATACCATTAAGATAAATATAAAAAATTTTGATTCCTTAACTATTTTCTCCAAGGGATGTCACCCTTTCACATGTATTCAGAGGAAATGTAAGTCGTTGCTATGAAGACACTTTTCGTTATTTCCATCGGAAAACAAGCATCGCATTTCCACTGCGCATAGAAAACGTTAGTAATATTCCTACCCTATCAAATTTATCTATGTGTTCATAAAATCGGAAATACAACACTCAGACAAGCATTAAATGTTTTACTGCTTTTCGGCATTCTCGTTTTTATGGATTTCTATTCGTTTGATGCAGAATATCATTTTTAGATTATTTTTATGATGCGTCTGACTTTCACGAGAAACTATACGACATATCAATATATAAATTGTCTAGTATTTTTCCATAGTCAAAAGGCTGAGGTGGTATTTACACATTTTTTTATTTATATAGACTATATCATCATTTAATACGAATAAAAGCAAACTGGAAATGAAGAATACAAAATTAATTTGATCTTAGATACAATCATGTAGTTTATACAGCACCTTTCTTTCTTAAAAAACATTATTTTATCAAACTGTTTATTGTTATTATTTATTTTCGCAATCAAAGATGCACAATTAAGAAAGATCCCAATTTATGCACAATTTATTTTGTTTTACAATTTTTGTTTTTTCTTCTTCAATTAATATAAATTTTTTCTTATGCCATTATTTGACGATAAACAAGTCAAAGATGTTTTTTAACCATTTCAAATGATGTTAATGAAGTAAAAATATGTAGTTTCCATCTTTAGGAATCAAATATTTAATTTAAAATATTTCTCCTAGAGGGAATAATTCATCCTTTACCATTTTGCTTTTTTATATTTTTGTTAGAATTTCTCTATTTTTACACACATTTCTCGTATTTATATCTATTAGCGTATACACATTTATTTTTAATTATTATAAGTTTTTTTATATCAGAGGGTTTTCAAGTGTCACTACTTCTGTCAGAACTTTATACTCATGTACACTGATGAAATAAGAATCTACCCTTTTAATTGAAGACTATAGTAACATTAGCTGTTAGTAATTGTAGCACAGAAAGTATAAGTTAATAAGTTAAAAACATTTGGAATGCGTCCTCATTGTAAATTTTATAACATTAGGTAAACAAAGAGCAGTTGGTAAGTTGACTACTCCATTTTCTTCCAATTATTTCAGCTGGACCTTCTGATTTCCCATCCATTTTATGGTATGCATAGGGTATATAAGTCGTAAACAAATTCCACACTGTATGAAGAGCAATTTATTTTAATAAAGAATTTATTTAGAATGTTATGTATACCTAAATATAATATTATCAAAAATTAAGAACACTAGTTTCTATTCAAAATTAGTATTTATATAAATTTACTTTCTGTTATGTTTACAAATTTACAAAGTTGTCAACACTTCCAATGAGTAACATATTATATTTTTTCATAGCATATTTTATTTTTTTCTTCTGCAGTTTGTTAGCTTCAAAATTTTTTTTCAATTCATTTATTGCATTGAGATGAGATCAAAATTTTTATAATTTGTATTTGAACGTAAACTTTATAGAGACCATATTTTAAAAGAAATGCTATGTTGGCCTGGTTCGAAAACGCGGCGCTGTCATTACCGAAATGTATCTGGTTCTATGATCGACTAAACTGTAGTTCTGACGCTCCCTGGTGGCAACCGCAGAAAATAACATAGATCCTAATCACAATGTTCTCCAAGTGAAATGATACCACTGCGGTGTTATCTGAATTTTACTTGCTAATAAATTAAGAGGAGCTGCTTATTTTAGGGACTATGGTGCATTGTTACACAGAGCAGTATCCCATCATATAAGAAGTCATAAATTAAACTTCTTATAAGGCATAAATGAGAAATATTTCAAATGACTAGGCATTAGGAAAAAATTACGAAAATGTTTCATTTCTAAAATACCCATTTTTTCTTTTTTAAAATAGGAAATAGAACAAGACTTTTTTATTAGTAAATAATTTATAACTATAAACTTAAGAAGATCTTTATTCTGAATTTGATTTATATATTTCTGTATGATCAATTTTTAGTGATATGGATATGCTTAATCAGAACCTCTTGGGTTTAAAATGATTTCGAACCTTTTAATAATTATCCCTGACAAGAGTGACATCCGAATCCATGAACTATTAAACTGAAGATCCGAGAAATAACTATCAATTTGTCAGTTCGGATAAACTCATTTTGTAATTCGTATTAAAATGCAATATGTAATAGCTCTGCAATGGAGAAAATTGTATTAAAATTTTATAATAAAAAATAATATTTTGTAATAAATATGTATTAAAATCGCTAACGAAAACAGAAAATTCATACTAAAATTTAACATTCATATTTGGTTGTATAAAGAATTTTAAAATAAAATTTCATTGAAATGTAATATATTTTCTGGAAAGAGATATTTTTCCCAGAAGTGAATTCACCGTTCCTATTTCTGGTTTTACTTCAGTAATAAAGAAATCAATTTTTTTTTGTTTCATTTCATTTTCGTAGAATTTTAAAGTCAAAATCTTAAGTTATGATTTCTTCTAAAATTCAATAATCAAGGATATGGTTGACAAAAGATGGATAATAAATGTATGAAAAAAGGATGATGTACAGGAAAAACCTTTGATATTTTTTTCTTTTTGGAAATTCTCAGTACTTTCTATTCTGAAGTCATAATTCAGTAGAAATATTACGGGTTTCTAAACTATCAGAATTTCAATTTTTATTCGTAGAAATATCCATACATTTTAAGCTCCTAGCGCACATATAAATAAAATAATATTACAATTGTTTTACCATGGTTCTAAGAAAAAGAACTAGATATATGTTAAATCAGTTGGTAAGAGAAATTTTTCCTACAATTCTTACACAATTTAAATGCACAAATAACATAAAGTTACAGAAAATCAAAATATCTTTTAACAATAAACTAAAAAGTGAAAGTTTTAGTAATTTTCATTCAGGCATATTAAATCAGATTCAAACAAAACAATCAATTAAATGATGTTTTCTATCTTTAATTATATTTATTGAAATGTCAAACACTAACATTTACATGTAAAAAGGCTTAGTATTTTCTCCTGATGTGTTAAATATATTCCTTAAATGATACAAACTGGCTTTTGGTAAAATCACCCAATAATATTCATATGAAAACATCCTTGCAAAATTTAGAAAATTAGAAAATACTTGTTTTTAGCTTCCACAAAATCGAGAGAACACATACTTTTTATATTGTCTACAAAGGTTTCATTGATTGCTTTTAAAAAGCGTGTTAAAATCAAAAAATCATGCATTTGACACTTACTAAACACATAATTTCTGAAATAATTTCATTAATATAGGAGAAGAAAACTGAATAGCGATCAATAATTCCATTTACGCAAAGTATTTCAGAGTTCGAAAATGTTTCAAATACACTGTTTCTCTCAAGAAATTGCTTTAGGAAATTAAGTAAGTTTGTTTTGAAAGCTGTTTATGACAAGAATATCACCAACAGTAAGCCGTTAGACTAAGATTAATGATTTAGCTTGAGAGTATTTTTATTTGTGTGTAATTCCCTCCCATATTAATATAACTTCAGATTGTACTTTAATATTTCAAAATTATGTTTCGTTAAGCAATACATAACAAAGTTTTTCTTCACTGAAGAAAGACTAATTATATACATAAATTAATTTTTAATCTTGTTTTAATTAAGATAAATAGTTATAAGTTTAAATTAGGCATAAGTATATATATATATGTCTTTGGTCTGTCTTACTGACCAAAGTTTTTCAAAGGAGGGTTTAATATTAGAAATAGACACTCTTAGTTCTTTTTTTTATATTTAGCTGAGAACTATATTTTGTCTTCAAAGAAGCCACCGCAGAAAATCCAGTTTCACAAAGGTAAGGTGTTGAAAATGGTAGTAGAATGCGAAACGCCTTTGTTTTTAGTGCAGAAAACTCATCATCCACTCCTGACCAAAATTCAAAGAGTGATTTATTACTCAAATGTCTTTTGGTTTCGCCACTTGCCGTGAAGTCTATGAAGATTTCTTCCTCTTCAATTAAGAGTCCTTCGGGAGTATTTTGAAATGGATCCCTCACCCACTTGTAACTTGATATCAGTTTATCGTCAGCAAGAAAATACTTTTTAAAATTCTTTGTTAGCATTGCTAAATGGTTTTCAATGGTTACAAAAACAACGTTTACATGTTGTTCTTCAGCCTTGTAAGTTTTAATACAATCATACAGATTTGAAAACATTGTTAAGTTTTCTTGCTTTAAATTTCTGCCCCACAATTCAAATTTCCTACAAAAGCATTTAGTTTATCACACGTATCCAATATATGTGTATTTGCTCCTTGCAGTTGAAGATTCAAATTATTTAATTTCTCGAATATATCGACCATGTAGCTCAATTTTATCGCAAATAAACTATCGCGAAAATTCTCAGCTTCTGGTCTGTTTTCCTTTTCTAGGAAAACAGCGATTTCCTCTCAATTCATAAACACAACAAAAATTTCCCTCGTGATAACCATCTTGTCTCGCAATAAAATAGTAACGCTGAATGTATTGCATCCATGTTTTTACAAAGTGCGGAAAAGATTCTTGATTTCAGGGGTCTCATTTTTATATAATTTAATACGGTTACAACAGTAGTTAACACAATATTCAAATCAGGACTCATTTCTTTGAAAGACAAAGCTTCTCTGTGGATCATGCAATGTGTCCAGACGCATTGTGGCGATTTTTGTTTCACAAGTGCTTGAATACTTAATCTTCTGGACATAGAACGAGCACCATCGGTGCATATTCCAACGCAATTTTTCTATTCTATGTTTGTCTCATTCATAAAATCATTTAAGATATCAAATAATGCGAGGTCTGTTGCTTTGTGTTCTATTGGTTTGCAGAAAAGTAATTCTTCTACTTCTGAAAAATCATCACAAAATCTAACATAGACAATGAAATGAGCATCTTTATTACTATCTGTTGCCTCATTGTGTTGTATTGAAAACAATTTGTCATGCAATTTTGACAAAAGCAGACACTCTACATCTCTTCAGCTATATCAGTAATTCAACGGGCAACAATATCATTTGAAAGAGGTATAGACTACAATTGTTTTGCAAAATTATCTCCAAACATAATTTCTACAATCTCAATTGCGGCTGGCAAACTCAGCTCTTCACCAATGTTGTGTAAAGCTTTTTACATCTGGCTATTTTATATGAAACTTTGTAAGAGGCAATTAAAGCTTTTTCATTCACAGACAAAGTTTTTTTAAACAATGAGTTTTGCTTTTCATATGATTTTAATTTTAATTTGAAAAATTCTCTGGGTTTGTTTATGTACTCATTATGAATCGTTTCTAAATGTCGCTTAAGTTTATTAGGTTTCATGGTGTCTGCCACCAACACTTTTGAGCAAATGATACACAGGGGCCTTTCTTCTTCATTTATTTCAGTACTAGTGAGCCCAAAATTTAAGTATTCTTGGGAATATTTTCTTGATTTTATTTTCGGAACCAAGCTCGTTTTTGTACTTGTTGATGCTTGTCTATCGTCTAATGTTCGCTTACTCCCACTTAAAAATTTATCCATGATTCTGCATTAGTCTGCTGCCGTGAATATTTAATACGATGAATTGCAATTACACGAAGATATATATAGCATACACATTCAGAATAGAAACAATAGCGATAGACAAATCTACTGGAATGAGATTGTCTGGAATTAAAATTGGCGTCATAGAACTTTCTCTTTCTCCCTACGAGAAAACAGTTACTCACATCTGCGCACGCTCTTAACTTAACTTTTAAGCTGACCAGACAAATTCCAAACAAATCGAAACTTCTCACGAAACCATGAGAATGTCCGACATGGCAATAAAAAGGCATAGGATTCTTGTTTTTTCAATGCTGAGGATCGGTGGAGCAAAATGTCAATAAATTTCCGTATTCTTGGTAATTTGTAAAGCTTAAAATTAAGGTTGTAGTGTAGGTTTAGCACCAGAATACTCAGAATACATTATTATTTTATACATTTTATTGTATGCGGTGGGGAGGGGGGAGTATTGATTATGATTGAAAATTGGTTACTAAACGTGAATATTAAAATGTTGAGAAACACTATTAATTAGATAGTTATCGCTGATGAAAAAAAAAGAACTATAGCATCTTTCATTAATGTTTATGTGCATATTTTTAATGTCATTAAAAATCAATGGGAATAATTTGAAAAAAATAAAGAAACTAATATTTCGCAAATAATATTTTTACAGTTAATGTCCCATAAATCTAAGTGCAAAACATATAAGCTGATCAGATATTCATTGCTTAAAAAATTTGTTGTATCTGTTTCAATGTTTACAGAAACAATGATATAAATATTGCAAAATCATATTGTTTTTTTTAATTTTAAAGCAGTGTCTATGACCCTTATAATCAACAATAATAAACCTCATTAATCAAAACTTGCTGGTTTACATTTTCGCTCATAAATATATATCATGCAGCTTGGTGAAAGAATGCTCATTTTGAATAAGTGAGCTGCGATTTATAAATGCAATGATGGCATTTTTTCTGAAAACCAACGATAACATAATGCTTAAAGATTGCATCGATTTTAGTTAAGCAATTGCTAGTTATAGAATACTTGAAACGATTTTTTATGCAACATAATTTTTTAATTATTTTAAAAATATTTGCCATATATTTTGGCTCCTAAATATATGGACATTATTAATTTTCATTAAAAATGTTCTTATTTTCAGAATTAAAATTTTCTCTTAAAAATACTGTTTTGGTTTACTTGAAGAAATTTTTCTTCGTCTGGGCTTTAGTTTTAAAAATATTTTAATTGTTAAATTATACGAAATTGAGATTAGAAAAATCTGGTATTTACGAGGTAAATTTTTGTCAATTTGCTACATTTCAGCAATGATAAAGAAAATCAAAATATGCTACCGAAAATGTTTAAAAAATAAAATAGATATATGTTTAAAATTAGAAAATATCATCAGCAAAATTTGATATTTTTTTCCCCGACAACAGAAGCGTTGAAGCGTTTCGAAATGTGGCAACTTCAACCCTTGAAATACATATCCATTGTCTTACTGTTCTGAAAAAATGAATTTCACAAATAGCTACTTATTATCATAAAAATACTTCTAAATTCAGTTTTTAAGAATTTTTATAGCTATAAATTCAAGAAATTTGTAAAAATCAAAAAATTCTTCTACAAAACGTGATAAGATCTTATACAATGAAATTATTGTTAAATGAATAAAATAATCTGAGCTGAAAAAACATCACCTTTCATGAGGAAAAATTCTTCTATTTAGATTACCCTGAAAAGCTTAAGTCATTACTAGCGTGACTTGCAAATTGAAAAAGGTATTGATCAAACTCGTTGTATGAAGGAGATTTGTTTTGGGATGGAAATTCTACACTAATGAGATAAAACAGATTTACTGCTGATTCCAATAAATATGAAGTCCATAAATATATAGGAATATATAAGAATGCAAAAATATAATTTAGAAAATCAATTATCGTTTAAATTTTTCACTGATACAATAGAAATTAATAACTATCCTTATAATTATGAGTCGCAGTGTATTATTAACTTAAATATAAAAGAAAATTTCTATATATATATATATATATATATATATATATATATATACATATATATATATATATATATATATATATATATATATATATAAAGAAATATACAAAGATATACATATATATATATATATATATATATATATATAAATATATATATATATATATATATATATATATATATATATATATATATACATATATATATATATATATATATATATATATATATATATATATATATATATATATATATATATATATAAACCTTTTGATATTTCGTAGAATGCATTTAGTTGTGTTTAAAAACTCGTTATTTATATAAGTTATAAAATAATCAAATAGAACCTCAATATTTAATCAAAGTGAGTTAAAATTAAAAATTTATATTAATTATGTAAAATTCAAAAATTTTTCCATAAGGCAGATTGCCCAAAGACTGCAAAAATAAATTTGTTAAGCAGTCAAAAATATCAATATAAATAAATCCTTTATAATTCATTATTGTACTTTATAATTATTATAAATACTTTAATAATCGTTCGTTTAAAATTATTATAAATAATTAATTCCTCATTTTAACATTAATATATTTTTATCTTGAAATGAATAAAAACGCAATTCCTGTAGATGAATTTTATTAAAAAAAGCTTGCTTTTATAGTGGAATTTTTTCATAGCGTAATCAAGAATATATATATATATATATATATATATATATATATATATATATGTATATATATATATATATATATATATATATATATATATATATATATATATATATATATATATATATATATGTATAGTTGAAACTATTAATTATTGAAAGAAAAACTTAAAATATCTCTTACTATGTATATTCTATCCACTAAAAAGTTTATGATAAAAAGTGGCAATTTTTATCTTTTTCATGTGTCATCACGAACTCTTTATCTTTTCCTACTGAAGAAGCAGATGTTATCATAATTTCTACATTTAACTGAAAGTATCATAATATACACCCCCCTTCAGTTTAATTCTCTGTAGTTACTCAGTCTTTATCACAGTCATTCAATGGAACTAATTGCTAAATTTTTCAGTTTCCAGATATTTCCTACAATATATGTGTGTGTACACACAAACACACACACATATATATGTGTGAAGGTGTACACACTGCTGACTGCTAGTCACACAAAATGCAACACGTGAGCACCACAGATATCAAAGAAAATTAATTTTGCAGCTTCTTGTGAAGAGTAGATGATGACATAAGTAGTAGCATTGTAACAGGCATTGTTTGATACAACCGCTACCACACGCGTCTGCATGAAATCAAAGAGGCTTTGGACATATCCTTAAGATATAGCTATTCATGAGGCTTTTACATCTTTCCAAAGTTGATCTGGTGTGGTATGAAATGGTGTACAGCGAACTAGTTGTTGTGCAATCATGAAACATGTTTTTGATTGGTGATAGATCGGGAAGTAAGCAGGCCAAGGAAGTGTAGCGACCTCTATGTTTCCTCTTCATCTTATTTTTAATTTATGTATCTTTTAGTTTTCTTAATATGGCTACAGAAGTTTTTTGTTTAACAAAAAAGAAGTATTGTGTTTTTACATAGCAACAACAGATTGATATCAAAAAATTAATAGACGAGTTTTGTTCTTTTAAAGTCTATTTCTTTCTATCTAAGTTCTTTTCATTTAGAGTTAAACGTTTGTTGTGGATTAAAGATTTCTATTAAAACAAACCACTTCAGAATCATTTCGGTTTGATAGGTTG